>JAPQRN010017097.1:5507-23133 GCA_037367275.1 Coranthus polyacanthus | reverse complement strand
TAAACACAGACACACTTGTCTTGCTGCAGCGTAGACTGTGTGTAATTAGTTGACGGAGGAACCGTGACGTCACCCATTTGTTTCTGAACTGCCGTTGGCTTTTTGGAGCCAGAAGTGACCGTATTTGGACCAAAGGGGCGGAGCTGCGAGGGGTCAGAGCCGCCTGCGAGGGGTCATGGGTGAGCTAATGCTAAACGCTAGCTTACTGACTCTGTAAAATGATAAACTTCATCAAGCGCTGCGTAACAAAGTCATTTTACAGTCTTGTTACTGGAGCCTATTAACCACAACTACAGTGGAGACTGTCAGGAAAAAAATTATTTTATTAAATAAACAGAAGCTTCGAAAGTCCGACTCGTCCTGAGATCTTATTAATGGAGGAAAAAAGATAGACCAGATCATTTATTAGTGGGTCCAAATAGAATTGGTAACCAGTCAGCTAACTGGACAGGCCAATAGAGGAGGATCCCATTACATTTTGGAGCATTTCCAGCACACACTGAACCTTTAAATCTTGGTTTGTTGGAAATTAATGATGCCTTTTTAAATTTCGAAATGTGATTCCTTTAAGTAATCTGATGGTTTGAAGAATGTAACTGTATTCTGATTACTCCGACTAAATCCAATACTCTAAACAGGCTGTTACATATATTCTGTTACTCCCCGCCGCTGCTTATCGGTCAGATTGTTACAACTGCACAACGCACTGCATGACTATCACGAACACTCTGATGTAACACTTAAATGAAGCCCCTCTATCTCTTGCTCATATCCCTATCCCCTATTGTTCTTTTTATTAAAGGATCCCCATTGACACTGTAAACAGCTGAGCTACATGCTAATTTGTGCAGAAAAGCGACAGTCTGCATCAAAGGCTGCTATAATTAAGCAGCCATTCTTCAGAAATGGGTCTGATTTGTGCGCTCCAGGCAGTCCGGGCTTAATGAGGTTTGTAATTTAAGATCGGATGGGCGGCCATGTTGATTTAATGCATGTCCGACAATCATTTCAACAGCCGCTGGGAAACCATTAATGAATTAAGGACAGCACATAAAGGAGGCTGCCCTGCGAGCTGGATGGGTTTTTAGAGCCAAGATGTGTCGCAGGCTATTCGGCGCTTGTATCATCGTGACTCAGATAGGGGTAGTTATCAAAAAGAAGCTTGTTAGTGGACGCACTGTGCTGTATATTAATTAAGGCCCCAGCTCTGGAGATTCGATTGGCTAGAAGTACAAGAGACAAACTTGACTGCTGACATGCCATAATTTAGAGGGCATCTGAGAGACGTGCCTCAAGTTATACAGCTTTGTTCCCTCACTCCCTCTTTCTGTCTCTCACACTCACATAGAAAAAGGACACACAAAAGCCCAGTCTCCTAAAATAACCATTAAAATACAAGTCATCTGCATCAGCAAATTACATAACAAGAAAAGCAGTCAATACTCCACTTAGGGTTAAAACAATGATGCAACACGGCACATAAACCTGACATAGCTCTCCGGTCTGTCAGTGTTCAGCGTGTTCATCAGGAGTTGAACTCACAGTAAAATGAACTGAAATTTCATTGTTTTAATGCGCCTATTACCGAGGGCGCTAAGCTTTGTGACTACATGTTATTTTACGACTGTTAGCTTCTTTAATGTACTTTTTATTGCGGAGGAACGTGGCCAACATTTCAGTAAGGCTCATGTAGGTTATTAAATGCAGATTGTTACAAGAAATCAACGTTGACATCATTTAACCCCGTAGCACAGGGGTTTCCCAAACCATTTCAGCTCAAGAGGAACATGGTCATTCATTAAGAACTGCTGAAACGTCTGCATTTTTACTAACTCACTGTCAAAACGCTGCACAGCATCGAAGGTCAGGCCCAGAGAAAAGACATCTTCTGAAGGTGTAGTTGACAAGATGTAGAAGATATGTGGGGATGTGACATAAATCCGGCATAAAGCATGTTATTGTAATTCATATTTGACATATTATAGGGAGAACAAAAAAAAACCTGATGTAATGTAGGTTCTGTTTCATCCACAAGTTAAACCAACACATTTTCAGACAGTAGAAGGCCTTATCTTTCCAATGAGGAGAATACATGCATCTTGGCTTCACAGTTCTTCTGTTATAAGCTTTTCCATTTATTAGGCGAAAAATAAGGTTAACAGGTTAATAATGTACCGTACATTCTGAAGTTAATTGTATTTTATGACTATCAAAGGTTGTTTTTTTTATTGGAAAGGAATGTAGCCAAAATTTTATACACACATTAGACTTTTTTTGACAAACTAATCCTAACGCAAGGTCAAGGTAGTCGGACTTTTCTCGCTGTCAACTTTGAATGAAAAAGCTCATTGAGCTGAAGTTACCGCTGAAGCTTTTTCATCATTTTACGTGTCATCTGTGGCCCACTTCTTCATTTTCTGCTGTGCGTCGCACGTGGAAGTATGCAGTCAGTAAACGAGGTCAAAATGTACATGAAAACATCACGAGGATTAAACTATATTATTGTTTTTTGGGGACGAGTCCAGCAGGCTTTACAGATCCTCATGAGACACGTGATTTTCCATGACCCAGTCTGGAGGCTCATCTGCCAACATCTGCTGAAACATACTGACGTGGAGACATGTTTTTTTTGGGCTCAGGTGTAGATGGGGTCCCGGTGGACTGATTTCCTTCTCTGGTGCAGAGTTTTGTGACTGAAATGAAAACGCGCCACTACTCTTAGATGCACAAAAATATGGTTAGCTGTTCTACACGGTCTATCCACTGCATGCATATTTCTGTTGCTTTCTGTTACTATGTATAAATTCACTTTTTTCCTCTGAACAGGGACAGGATTTCTTATTTATTATGTACCAGCTATACGCATATTAATATTCGGCACCTTTTATATTCTTACCCCATATTCTTCATCTTCCGTACGAATTTCGATGCTTAATTCCTTCCACAGCTTTAAAAACGCACACAAATCAGAGATCGAAATGTGTTGAAAATGTAGCGTGTAAACAGTGTGCCTTTCTTACGAATTTGTGTAACAATGGAAGCAAAAATGGCAAAGAACAGCAAAAAATCTCCCATTCATTTCCAATGGGAAGACATTGTGAAAATGATCAAACCCACACCTTCTTCGAAGTCACATTACGTTGTCATGCTTTAATGCAGAAACATGGTTGGAACTTTAAACTATTCACAAGACTTCAGACTTTATCGGGCCTAATCAGTGTCTCGATATCTCGTGCGGTATTTACGAAATCACAGTTTACATTTGTGTTTTTTCCTGATTTTCAGGATCAGAACTATGAGCCTCAAAGTGACAGGAGTTCTATCCAACTTAAACCCAATAAGAAATCAAATCCAGAAAAAGTCTCTTTTTTACATCGCTGTCTTTCCCCCATTTTTCTCTAAAGCCACATAAAAGTTCAATCAGTGCATTCAGCCAGGTCTCCTCTATGCCACAGTGAAAGGATTGTGGTGATATGAGGTATCTTCTGCAACTGAGAGGCTTCTGTTTGAGGGCTACCCTAAGCCAAATTTCAGTCTCCGTCAGACTTTAAATGACTGATAAACAGCAAAATCAACATTTCTGCTGGAATGTTCTAGTTTTATTTAACCAGGAATGGACTCACTGAGATTAAGAATCTCTTTTACAATGATGTCCCGGCCAAGACAGACATCAGTACAGTTAACCAGGTTTTGGACAGACTTGATAAGAGTAGAGTAGATAAAATAGAAGCTCGACCAACCTTAGATTAGTTTTTCAAATAACAACACACGATCACTAATCTAACAGTTTTTTTTACCATAAAGCATGATGGTTTCCCAACTGCGTTCCCTGTAGTTTTGCCTTGTATGAGTCATTTCTGTTATGTTGCACCATTTTTTTGACAAATCATCAACACGAGCATCTGATAAGAAATTGCCTTTTTTTTCTACCCAATGTGCTGCATCAATAACAGCTGCAAGTTGTTTTTCGTTCTGCAAATACTTTTACCTAGACTGCAGGTTTTTAGGCCCAGGTGTTTTTGTAATGAATGGGGGTCACAGTGGCCTACAAGTTCCATAGTAGAATTTTGTTGTCACAAGGCACAAGGCATTTGTGTTTCACACAGCATGAAATGGGTAAAAAAGATAAGAACTTAAATAACAATAAAGTAGATGAATTGTTCAATTGAAGATGCAGATATGAGTGTGCATAGCCTACTGTGGTGCAGATAAGCTTTTGCACTTTGTTTTAAATTCATAAACAGGAAATTAACGATGTGTTTTAAATTCCCACACAAGTAATCAATTTAAGTAAACCGTTGAATTTAAGAATGTAAGCGTAATCCGTTTACCCCGTGTTTAAATCGGAACTAAATCCAGTTTTTGTTCTAAATACATGTATTCCTCTTCTCCCCAACACTGTCATGGTGTCAGTACGCATAAAGTCAGCCCTTTTATAATGAGAAGTTCAAGGTCAAATTCAATCAACTCACTCTTAAAGTATCGACTTTCCAATCCAGCAAATTACAGTGAGAGCCTCTCTGATCTCTGATTCTCTTCTTCTCATTGGGTTTTTGTCCTTTTAAGCCTTCAGCTACGCATAATTTTTAACCTTAAGCACAAGGAATTGCTATCTCATTAGTGGCCCTTTGCAGCCTCATTATTTATGTCGAGTTTTGCCCGAGCTTCATCATCACAGAGCCGCGCTTTCTTTTAACAGACGAAGCCCAACACGCTGAGGCTTTTAAACATTCTATTTCCGCCATTTAATGAACTGTTTATTTGTTTAGCACCACTCGCAGTTAAAACTTTGTGGGAGGGAAAATCTCACCCAGCAGCTGTTTCCTACTTGCAGGGCCCTTTTTACGCCACAAAGGTTTTCACAGTTGGTGTAAATCCGTAGGAACTCGCTGAAACTCATTCAATCTACCAACAGTGAGAGGAGCTGTTTCTAAGTCGAGCTGCTTATGAAGATAACAATGAAAGAGCCCGAAAGGCAGACAAGTTCTGACTGACTCGCCTTTAGGCTTTCAAGTGATGCCTCTTCTCCGGGCGTGATAAGCTGAGACGCTGCCATGTGTACAGGACTGGGGGGTGGGGGGTAGGAGGTCTGCAAACATCACAAGTCTTTCTATCTGCATACTACAGGGCTTGTAGTATTAGATAACTCTTTCATCCAATCTGAATGCGTCCTCCATTTTTTCCTCTCTTCATTTTTTTCCTTGTCATTTCTTTCCTCATGCTTCGACCTGTCCGTACAGCCGGCAACGTGCAGGGGTGTCGGCCCCCCAGGAGCCCAGGTGTCTCTGGAGCAGCAGGCCTACATGCTGCTGACGGAGCCAGAGAGGCAAACCATGGCTTATTACCTGCAGGAGTACCAGGACGGACACATAGGAGTGGAACCCCTGACCATGGCTCTGTTTGAGCTCTTCAACACCCACGCGAAGGTAGAACCAGCCTTTGTTATACCCAAATACACCACATTTACCATCACATAACCCAGAATATACTTGAGAAATAAACACGATTAGTAGGAGTTTCAAGGACGTAAACTTTCCTCCTCATCTCTCTCAAATATGTTCCTTATAAGTATGAGTACTGAATAAGACTGTGTCTTTTTTGAAATAGAAAGAAAAATCAAAGTAAATCATTTGGTCTAATGTTCACTAAAATCTTATATTTCTTAAAAGATGTGAACAATATGTAATTGTTTTCCCAATGTAGATCTACTTTTTTTGGGATTGTTTTCAAATTGTCTTCTTGTTTAAAAGGCAGAAAAAATCTTTTTTTTTTGTATTTGAGTCATTTTTCCATCATTCCAGGTTGGAGCAAACTGCCGTCCTACAACCAAAGAACAAACTGAAAAAGCTACAAAGTTGGATGTTTCCTGCTATTATCTATTGAAACCCAAAATAATATTTGAGATACCAGTGAGCTTATATATAAATAAATATATAAAATTATTATTTATAGGGTATTTTCAAATAGAAATGGCTGTCCTGAACCCTCTACTTTTTGGTGAGCAGGTTTCGGAAGTGACATGAAATTGCTATATGATGGTTCTATATTTTTTAAACTTACTGCTAGCTCAAATATTGTTTTGATTTCAGTAGATAATAGATGGATCTTAAGTATGCAAATGTGTTTTACATTTGTTTTTGTGGTTGTGGGACAGATAGACCCCAAACTTCAATTGGCCAGTCTAATTTTTTGGTAATTATCTGATCATCATTGTGTGGGTTAATTGTACTTAAAGTCACGGTATGTGTGATAAACCCACAGGAAGCCCTCAGAGAGAAACCATGAACACCCTGGGCTGACTCTACTTTCTAATCTCAGTTCTGTTTTGTCTCCTCCTGGTCTGCAGTTGTCCATGCTGTCGGAGGTGAGGAGCCTGGTGGCCCCCCAGGATCTGGAGCTGTATGACAGACTCGTGTTGCACCGTGAGCGGGAGGCCCTCCAGGTCTGGCATGGGGGTCTGGGAGTCCTGCACCCGCAGGGACACTGCATCCACACGGCCTCGATGAGCCATGACGCGGGACATGCTGCTGCTGCTGCTAAGGTACACGCATCATCTAGTGCACCAGTAAATACAGTGTTTACAGTTTCAGCAAATGATCTGTTATATGGTGTCTACATATCAGCTGAAAAAAATACTGACTTAAAATGATTTATTACATGCCAATTGTGATTTACAAGCGATGTCAACTGGTTGGCACATGGTGCTGCTTCAATTAGCACAATAGCACTGTGACTTTGATTGATTGTGGACTGATTAATTAGATAAAGCAGGTGAAAAGCAGTCAGTTGGTCACAAAGAATCAGAGTTCAGTGGTCAACACTTTAAGGTCCAAATCTGACCCTAAAAAAAAAACCCTCAGCTACATAATATAATCAACTTCATTGAAAAGTAATGATGTATGAGTACCCAGTTCTTTTTAATCCCAGTTTCACATTTCACAAAAATAAACACCGTGGATTGTTTCTCTTTTGTCTCAAACTGCTGGAGCTCTAATAGCACGTTTTGCATAAATATCAAATAAACAAAACAGATGGAGAAACAAAACAAACCTGCGCCTCAGTTGCATAAGGTTTTGCTGCTCCTCTGTTGAATGTCTTTACAAATGAAAAAGCGTCCCATTACCTTATATGTTTTAGTTTTATCTTTCATCAACTTCAATTCCAGCAGCACCCGGCATCATTTTACATCACGCCGGAGAAATAATCAGAGAGTGTTGAGACCGTTTACTCAAATGAGGAAAGAAAGCGTGACTTCTCCTTGATATGTGGGTGGTCGCAGAAAAATCAGTCAGGCAAGCAGATCATTTCACAAACCACTGATGAAAACTATCACTGTTTTACACCAAGCAATAAAGACCACAATGTAAAATACAGAACTACTTAGCATTTTAGCAATTTATCTGCCTGGCACCAAACAGTGTAAGTTCCAAGTGCTTTACACACTGTAAAAGCAAAATAAAGCAGCAGAAATGCAATTATAAAGAGGAACATCCATGAATAAATACATATAAATGTACACATACCTCTGCACAGCATGTTGATTCAAGTTGTGATTCAACACCGTGTTGGACCAAGTCTAAGATCAGCAGGAAAACTGTTCCATTCTTCAGGTATAGATACTGTCAGCCATCTCGCCACACTCTGAAAATGCTGTAGACACATGCAGTTAAAAAAAAAACGAAAGAACGAGAGATATATTTCTCAGATGGACACAAACATGACTCCAGCTGAATGCTAATGTTGGCAACTGACAGAAGCCACAGTTGGATTTTCATCCTTTTTGCAGATGCTGGTGTTTAGACATCTATAAACTGAACAAACATTACCAGATGTGAACTGTAAGAAATGTTAAACGAGAAGCTGAAAATCAGAGTATTTTGAGGAAAACTATCATACGTACATAAATTATACAAAAGAGAAAAATTTGGTTTAAAGGTGTCATTTCAGAAAACGCATTAATTGAGATGTTGGTTCAATATGAAATACCTAAAAATTCTGATTTGTAAAGAGACTTAGTGGTGAATGACAGCCGTGCTTATGGTTTATGTTCATCCTCACGAGAACCATAACTGACACCTGATAATCCTGAGAAATTATTCGGGGAAATGTTGATCATACATCATACAGAAGACAATATATTTGTGCAAATACCATAATTATTTTATACCTGGCAATGTTGAAACTCAAATTCTGATTTGTGCAAAAACCATGAAGAGGTGAAAGTATGACGTTACCAGGTGATGGAGGAGGTGATGTTACCGTGGCAGCAAAGGTCTTAGGTTACACATGGTTACACATATCACAAGACCAGGGGAGCTGATGACGTCACTGGACATGGCAAGTGTCACAAATTGCCCAAATAACATCTTTACCTGCCATTAATGTGCTTCTCCTCTCGGGTCCAAATCAAAGTATAAATAAATATAAAGATAAATGAACCTGAAGCCCTTTCACACCACTATGGAAGTGAAGTCGAGCCTCAGAGTAGAGCAGTAGAGTCACATCTGACTGAATCTGAAGAGTGATTGGTACTTATGGCTGTCAATCATGTTTTTAACCCCCCCACACCTGTCTGGAAACACCTACAAGTGACAACAACCTCCTGTTGCGGTGTAGAGTCCATAGAAGGGGATGCAAGTCTTGTCCTCGTTGTCAGACCACTTAAATCAATCACAATATGCTGAAAGGTAATTAGGGATTTTTTGGCTAATGGTACCAAAACTCTGCAGCTTTAAAATTCACTCACAAGAATCCACAGCGCGCATACATCGCCGGTGAATGCGTGTGCACGTGTGTGTGTCACTACACATATCATTTCATCTGTTTCCCTCAGTTCCCGCTCTGCTGGCATCCGTCTTCCTCACGGAGCAGCCTGTCTGTGTGACAGGTCAGTTAGACTATGTAGTATTGATGTTTCACTGTGGCCCGCATCAATCCGCGGAGACCTCATTCTGCCAGGTTACAGTCTGCCTCTGATCCACTTTCAGTAACAGTGCGGCTCACTAGCTTGATCAAAGTACGTACTTCCCTCCGTTGGAGCATTGTAACCCACAGTCTGACCAAACTCTTTGCTCCGTGCGCCCACAGGAGCTTTTCATACATTCGTCTTGTCATGGTTAGCTCTTTGGTGCTGCTATTAAAAGCGCGCTGGTGGTAACGTTTGCCACAGCGTGCTATGTGTCTGTGTAATTGCCCATGTAGACACAGTCATTATTGTGGCTGGGAAATTACAGCCCCCCAATAAAAAGCTAATTGCATTTAATTGACATTCATTTAGTTACGCAGTGATAAGCGATAAGATTCATTGTACCAACGCCATGTTATGACACACCACTGTCTCATTAGATAGATATTTCTTTGCAGGTTGGCTGCAAGACATTAATTTAGACTAGCCAATAGCTGTAATTAACGGAACTAAAAATGTGAGAGCATGTGAAGATCGGGAGAGGGGGTAACTGGGAATGTGAAGGAAGAGACGGAGCTTAAATACCGGTTATATGTCAAGGACGACACTGTACATAGATCGAGATGCACAAGAAAACCCTTCTGGCAAAGAGATTTATCTGCAAGGGCAGGACTGCAAATGTTAAAATACAAAAAAGTTGAGGAATGTGTTGAACTATGTGCACATGTTCATATTATACAGACAAGGTTGGACGTTTTTAATACATCTTGGTTACACACATTTAAAGTCAGTTTTTCATCATTCTGAAGGCTGTATTGTCCCTCTGTTAGTTCAGTTGCCCAAAACACTTTATTTTGATGATATGAAACATCAGAATAATAGAAGAGAGAATTTTTAATTCAAGTTTTTATTTATAAGATCACTTTCTCAGAGGATGAACAGTCTTTGAACATCCTGGAATCTTGCAGTAACTGATGTTATGACCTTCAAAACTTCAGGTTGGCTAATTATTCGACCTGAGCTGTGTTATTATGGGTCCTTCCTTCAGACCCAGTGTCATTTTGCTTGGCATCATGGGAAAATCTAAATAAATCAACCAAGACCTCAGAAAAAACTTACACAAGTTTCCACGGCATTTAAAGGTATCACATCCCATGAAGGAGACCTGTACTTACTCCTAGAGATATGTTTTGGTGCAACGGGTTCAAAAGTATCCCAGGACAACAGACTTTGAACGGCTACAGATGTCGGAGGTAACTGGTCCAAATACATCTCCATCCACAGTAAAGAGAGGCTGTTTCTCAAAGAAGAGGCACTAGTCCAAAACCAGCATAAAAAAACACAGACTAAAGTTTGCAAATACGTAGATCTGAGCTTTTGGAGGCATGTTCTCTGGTCAGATGAGACAAAAATAGACCTGTCTGCCTGTAATAATCAGCATTTAGTTTGGAGGAAGAAGGATGAGGCTTGTGATACGAAGAACATCATCCCAGAGGTAGAGCATCATGTTGTGGGGTTGTTTTGTTGGAAGAGGGAACTGGTGCACTTCATAAAACTGGTGGCATCACGAAGAAGGAGAATTCTGTGAATATTTTAAAACTTCGTCTGAACATATCTTAGCCTGTAAGTTAAAGCTTAGATGCAAATATGTCTTTGAGCAGGACACGGAATCTTAGCTGAGCTGCAAAATGGTGTCTTGAGGCTGAAAAAGTAAACATTTTGGAGGCAACACAAAGCCCTGACCTCAATCCAGCTCAACCCTGCAGTGACCAAATATTAACTAAGTGTATGTGAGCTTTTGACCCCCTGAGAATGTGAGAAAATAATACAAAACATTAAAACTTCACTCTGCTACTCTATTATAATGAAATTTCACATCATCAAAATAAAGTAGTTGGGCAAACTGAGCTAATGGAGGGAATGTATATTAAAAATGAAATGTCTGAATGAGTTCGAATGCATGTAGCCAAGGTGTATCACGTCCGATCTCAACTGCACGTGATACAATAAAACACTTTGGATAAAAAGGTCTCAAGGTTTTTCATCTAGCACTTATATTGGTTGATTTATATAAATCATATTTATTTCTGTTGCGCCGAGGTGACGCAGTCAGCATACTGATAGTAAAATACAAGAAGAAGGTTTCATTCATATCTATGATTATTCCCAAAGCAGAATATTGCTTTCACAAACATGCAAACACAAACTTTATAAAATGATATTTTTTCTCTCCATTAATTATAATACTTTTCTAGTTTCGGTTTGAATTTGATAATAGTTTTGAGTACATTTCTCAGTAGAGTGCTTTAAAGTACACTGAAATGAATTTATTGGTGAAGCTTTTGTTGTGAAATTACTTCATTTTAATCTCCACTCATGGACTTCTGTGATTTTTTTTTTTTTATCCACAACTGATGCACACTAATTTACAATAACAATGTATGTAACCTCTTTAGGCATCAGACGTTCTTTCCTTTGGGCCACTTTATAGTGAATTAAATTATAGTGAAATAAATGCCTTCCTAATGTTGCTGGACGACAATCTGGAGGCAATAAAACGTTAAAACCTCTTTCCTCCAATGGCCTCGAATGATTCAGCTCTTCCAAAAAAAAAAAAAAAAACCTGTACAAATGTTTTTCACTTTGTTCTAACAGTCTAAACTTTGTTGGACTCATTATTTTGTCCTATGGGGCGAATCCCAGCCATGTGCCATCTGCATTAAGTAGGCTAAAGTAAGCCATTGTAGTTTATTACAGATTTTACCCTGCAGCACAATGATTCAGACTGTCTCTTTCAGACGGACGGCTCGGTTGGTGGCTGGACAGAAAAAGACCAGGAGGAGAACACTAATGCCTTACAAAACATTGCACTGGTATGTGGAATTTCTGGTTTTATCCGGCATATTTTACCTATAACTTATAAATATGATGTATGAACGTGATGACTTTTTCTATCCAACAGATCAAAGGTCAATTTCATTCTGACTTCGAAATGTTCTGCAAAAACACTTTTATGTTCATTATTCAATACTTATAAAAAAAAAATAAAATAAGTGAAGACATGTTTTTCCACTGGAAATGATTTACTGGAATCACATAAGGCTGTAATTCTAGTTTACAGTGAGTTTGTCCTTCAGATCATGGGCTTCGGGCTTTGTTTTTAAGGTGTTATTTCTGCTGCCATGGACCATTGTTTGCCTTAAAAGCTAAAGCAGGGGAATACAAGTCTCTAGTGTCTTGTGAACCCCAGATTGTAAGATAATTGGCTGTAGCCAGGTGGATAGTAATAGGAATCTGTGAGTATTTTTAGGGAGGTGCACAGTATCTGCCTTTCTACGCGTTACATTGTTCTCATACATCCTGTGCAGACTGTAGTGTTTTTACCACCTGAATTATATTTGGACCTACTTTGTATTTCTATTTCATATTCTTTCTTTCTTTTGTTTAACATGTGGTTCAAATGTAACCCTATCCTAACCTGGAGGATGTTAAAACATTAAAAGTCTCTTGTAGATAGGTGTTGTCACAACAGTGCATCTGGTAGTTGTGCATAATTGTATGTTGCCGTTACAATGCTTCTGTTATGTCCATGTCAAGTAAATCATCTGCACACCAGTACGTTCCTGCTCAAGAGTGTGTATGTTTCCTCCCACGTGTTTGTGTAGTAAGATTTAAATTGGCACATGTTTACTGATGCTTTGTTTTCACTGGCAGGATGAGATGCAGGCTTCAGGTGAATCTCCACCACCCTGCAGGTCTGCTCCTCTTCAGCCCCAGAGCAGGCCATCCAGGGAGAAGGAGCTGAACCGGAAGCCCTCAGCCCGGCTGGTGCAGCCCAGCTCTGGCGTGCACTTCGCTGGCCCCACCCGGCTGCTCCAGGACTGCCTCCACAGATCGCTCAAATCCCTCCCCACCAGCCACCAGCCCTCCCCAGTCTCTGCACACCACACCTGCATCAGTACAGGTCACCACACCTCCCTCAACTCCCTTCATCACACCTGCCAGAGTTCCCTCCAGCTCTCCGATTCAGAGCACCACAGTCATCCTCATTTCGCTCACCACTTCCACCACCACGCTGGACACCACAGCCGGCCCAGTTCAGGACACCACACCTGCCCTGGCTTCCTGCACCACCGTGACTCCTCCGGCTCCATGAAGCCAGAGGCTTCTGTTAAACTTGCTTCCAGATCCAGCTCCTACGAGAAGTCGTCCATCCTGTCAAAGTCGGCATCATCTTCCAAAGCGGCGTCTCCCATGCCGTCCCCTCACCCATCGCCTCATCCATCTCCGTGTCCCTCCCCCTGCCCCTCTCTCATCACGCCTGCTGCTCCACCCTGTAGTCCTGACCGGCCCTGCTCACCCGCCCTCAGCCAGAAAGTCATCATAACAGACATGAACCGGCTGTCTGCAGACTCCAGACCACAGCAGAGAGGTAAGGAATAGGGATGGGCGTTTCAAGAAAAAATACTTTTTGATAAACATTGGGAAGGATTTGATCAATTTTCAGATAAAGTCAGACAACACTGAAGTTATAAAATAAAGATCTTTATCGCTTCTGTGCAGCAGAAGTACAGTAGTGGCTGATTTACCCCGAGTTGCTTGAAATCCTCCACTTGAGGCAGCAACTCATGCCAAACCCAAGAACCATGGCCTCAGACTTGGATGTGCTAATTCTGATCCCAGCAGCTCCACACTGGGCTGCAAACTACTTCAGTAGGAACTGGAGGTGACAGCTTGGTGAAGCCAGCAGGACGACATCATCTGCAAAAAGCAAGGATGCGATCCTGAGGTCTCTGAACTGGACACCTGTCACCCCTTGGCTGCGTCTAGAAAATCTGTCCATATGAACAGGGTTGGCTCTGGCGAAGTCCAACCCCCACCGGGAATGACTTACCGCTGGCTGGCTGATATGATAACGATAGTTTGGAGAAGAAAAAAGCTGATAGAAGATTAATTGGCCAATATCTGCCTCTCCCCCTGACACTGAAAACACATAAATCTTTCACTTAATTAGAAACTGTAACTCTTGAACTGAATATCTAAGTCAAAGAAATTAATCAATAAACGTGGAACTGAACATCAAACAAACCATAAAAAATGTAGGTGGGAGCGATTTTTATCTTTTTAGCTTTTATTTTCCCTCAAAGTCAGTATTTCCAGAAGTCTAATATTAGCTACTGGCGCCAACTTCTGCCGATACCTGTACTTTGTAAAATGTCATGTCGGCAGGACTGTTTCTAATGCAGTCTCTGGCTCTGGTTATATAAGGATGGAATAGCCCAGTACCCCAAGCCTCCCCCCACGTCTACAGGATACCATGAGGGACACGGTCGTATGCCTTCTCCAAATCCATGAATGTATCCTGAGTGTAAACTTCCATTAAATGCAGGAATATTCTCTGTCAGATTGTCCAAACCATGTGCACCTTTCACTTTACAGAACAACAGTGGGACCAGAGGCCACCACTGTTTTTGTGTCAAGGGGTAATAAAATTTCCATTGTAGTAAATAACATTTCATAGCCGCTGCCATAATAAACTAGACCAATCTATCCTGAAATGTATCGACACTAGCATAATAACATGGCAATCCCCCAAAACTGCCACACAAAAGGACCAGTGCGTAAGATTTAGGAGGCTCTATTAGCAGAAATGGAATATAGTATTTATTATGATGTTTTCATTGGGGAAAAGTAGGGTTATAACTACAAGATGTTGTGTTTTCCTTCGCTTAGAATGAACATAGTGAGCGGATCCTCTTCGCTGGACCCCGGTACTTTATCTATCTTCAAAGATGCTATGGTGCTTATACTACTTCCTTTGATGTGATCATCCATCCATTGTTTAATTCCCTCTTTGAGTTTTGGAATAGCAAATTTTGAAAATAAAAGCCCATTTATTTCCCCCTGTGAATCATACCAATAATTCAGGTTAGAATTATTTGTACTTTTTTTAACGGATGGCAAATGTTTCATGTTCTTGTTTTGATCATCCAGCTCTATATTCGTCCTGTCTGTTCCCCTTCCACACACTAATGATAATGTGTCGTTGCTGTCCGTGCTTCTACTCTATCACTAAAGAGATTTTTAAACTCAAAAAGCCTTTTTTTTCTTTTAAAATACCAAAAGCCTTCTTTAGTCTGCACATGTGTGTAATGTGTATAAATATTCTCCTCTGATAAATATGTCCCCATCTCTGAGGAAACACATCATGTCTTAACTCGAGTTTCGTGGGGCAATGGTCTGATGATGTTTGTAGCTAAATATGAACATTAAATTACTTTATGTATATGGGGCATTAATGATGTACTGGTAACAAATCAGAGTCGTCGTTGGCGTGTTTTTACTTGATTGTTGAAGTCAGTGGAGCTCTACGGTACAGATGAATAAGCTAGATGTGGACAAAACTATTTGTAGGATGAATTCATTGCTGGTGTTAGTCTTTCTTTAGGATTTGTTGACAACAACAAAGGTATATAAAATGCAAAATGAATGACCTCAAAGACCTTATTTGTAAGATTTCAGTTGTAAGTTAACATGTTGATTATTATGCCGTCGGTACAGTCTATTCTGACCCTCTTTACCGCACATGCTCCAAACCGGTTTATGGAAATGTATGTAATTTGCATTTTCTTTTTTGCGAGTTTCAAAATCGCTTGACATTTTATGGAAACACTCTACTGTTTACTGTCATATTGTCAGGAAATCTGTGCAGAAATCATGTGTTCCCAAGTCAACATCATAGTCAATGTTTAAATAAACTTAATATCATCTAGTGTTTCCAATGCAAATCACACACTGCAACATATCTCTGCTTGAACACCATCTCCTGCATCCCCTGACAGATTAGGAGTGATTTGCAAAGTTTGGAAAGTGGATAAAATGCTCTTCTGGTTCTAATAGATGGAATAAAGATGTAGCGCTCTGAGACATTTTGGCCAGTGGAGTGGTTTCGTACTGATGGATTATAAAAATATGAGCCCTGATTCAAACTTTGTGTTTCTGCAGGTGTAAAACCCACTAATAATTATTTATATCGTCTGTATATTAACACTGTTGTGTCCCATCCAGGAGCCACTCTATCCCAGCTGTCAGACAGCGGCCAGACTCTGAGTGAGGACAGCGGGGTGGATATAGCCGAGGCAGGAGGCCTCAGTAAGGACGGCAGCCCTCGACCCAGCAAGAACCAGCAGGGCCATGCGGAGCAGCCGGGGGCCCATGCACCTCCCCCAGGGGCCACTAGACAGGTGGGAGCTTCAGCCCTTTTCCACCGACATGTAGCCCACAGTGGAAACCCAAGTCCTCATCAGTCCGTGATCAGAGGTCTACACAGGTCCAAAATGTTGTTAACCTGAAACACGGAAAACCTACCCGTACCCGACATTCAAAAATGTATTTTAAGAAAGATCTGGCCTGAAGGGGGTTCAGATATATCCAGATCTGAAGATAATTAGACGTGATCAGACTTCAACAGACCTGAATCAACTGAGTCTCCTAGAAATGACATTCATATATAAAATATATAAAGAGTATCTATTTATAACTAAATACAACTTGATAAGACAGGAAAATAATCAAATACTGTTAATTAACATAATTTCAAAGTGGTAAAATGTAAATTGCTCACACACAACTCAACAACAACAACAACAACAGAACTGGAAACTGGAGCGACAATATCTGCTGGTTGTAAATGACAGCATATGGTTAAGTTTAGGAACTGAAAACACTTTAAACATGTCCTCGATTGCCAGTCGCTGTCAAAATGACATGAAATATGTGCACACACAAAAAAAACACAGTTAACTTTAAAAAATGAGCAAAAGAAGTTGTGGGTCCTTCGATGAGAAATAGCATTTCTTTGTAACAAAATCAAAGCAGCATCATGTTTTTGACAAAAGATACTTTGAGTTGTATTTTTGGGTCTGTATGAAAGTAATATCTGGGAGACTGGGGCGCCCGAACAAAAAGAAAAAACATATAACAAGCAGGCTGTTAATTCAACCTATTAATGAGCAGCTGCATTATGATAATATCCTCAGAACAAATGCTAAGTCCTAGAAACATTAGTAATTGGGTTGAGGTCTTTTTATGCTTCGGGGAGGTGCTGGTTTTAAAGGAGTCAAATTGAAACAGACTGCCACACATCATCACACAGTTTCATCGCTTGTTGATTATTTGTATTAAATTAAGTCATTAATGCGACAGTTGGTTTAATGATTTCTGGAATCTGTAAATAATACCTCAGTTTGACTTGACTCTTCTTCTTCTTGCTTTGTTTTCTCCTGTAGTGTTTGTGACATATGATCACCATGAACCACATGATCAGAAAATACTGGGCTCGCTCGGGTCCTTTGGGATCCATTTATACTTAGGTATCAGATATATTGACGTACAGACCCAAGACAAATGAGATCTTACCCGACCCGGTTAGACTGAGTGAAATCAGGTCTGTGTGTCACTACTTAATCTGTTGCTTTAATTTGTCATTTACATCCCAATTTATTACATACAAACGGAAGCACTGCTTATACAACAGTCTGATTACTTATACAGACCCAGATTATGTGTTTTCTCATGATAAAATCACTCTCTAAAATCACAATCTCTGAGGCTCATGTTCCGACTTTGCCTTAACATCCGTCCTGGCGAATCCGAACACGTGTTCAGCTCTAACGCAAGGTCTGAACACACTTTGGACGCATGTCCGGACACGTTCGGAGG
>JAPQRN010017024.1:23479-36828 GCA_037367275.1 Coranthus polyacanthus | reverse complement strand
ACACACACTGATCCGGGAACAGCAGCAGCTCCTCTCCTCTCCTTCCCTCTCCCCGCTCAGCACCGCTTCACCGTGGTGCGCCCCAGAAGCGCTCCTCACTTCAGGATGGACTCGTCTCTGTCTCCTTCTCTTCACCTTTACCACTGACTGTGCCTCCTCCTCCTCCTCCGCCGCCGCCGCCGCAGCTGCTGTAGTTTTTGGTGGGAGCTCTGAGTTGTGGGGAAGGAGCTGGACGTGATCCTCTTGTCCGTTTGTCCACCTTTCCACTGAGCTTTTTTTTTTTTTTTTTTTTTTTTTTTTTTTTTTTTTTTTTGTATTATTATTTCTGACTGAACTGCAACTGTGGTAAACTCCGGGTTCGGAAATGGGAATGTATTTCCATCTGCTGCTTTTGCAGTACTATTTCGTCTCGAGTTTTGTGTGCAACGCCGTCGCGTTCGTGGAGGAGCCCTCCGGTGGCAGGTCGGACGGGTACTGCGGGCGGATCCTCCGGGCGCAGACTCAGGGGACCCGGAGGGATGGGCACAATGAGTTCAGACTCAGGGTGGAAGGGGACCCCGAAACTTACCAGCCTGGCAGCACTTACAGAGGTAAGCCAGAGAGTTTCGGATCTGCGCGATTACTGCGTGAACCTCCGCCAAATTTAAAAAGTGGACTGTTTTTTAAGTTGAATAAAGCCACGTGTACTCCACGATTCATTGCCATTTTTTTAAAAATCTTATTTTACCACCAACAATCTAAAGTATCTGGAACGACCACACAGGCATTGACATGTAATAATAGAAGCTGTAGCAATGTGAAAAACGCATCAGAAATTCCAGCTGTGGGACACAGTTTCTAAACTAGTCAGTCTGCCTGCACTGACTCCAGCAGGGAGAATTGTGGTTTGATAAGGCTACTTAGTGTTATAATGTCTGACCTATATTCACTTCCTCTCGTCTTCCTGTAAGCTGGACACACACACACACACACACACACACACAAACATAGAAGTGCGCACTTTTATACACACAAGCTCAGAGATCTGGCTCCAATTAAGCTGACCCCTACAAATTTAAAGTCTCTCTCCTGGCCGATGGATTTGGCCACATAAGAAAAAAAAATTGGCCAACTCACCGAGATTCTTGATGGGTTGCAAACTGAGTACTAAGCAGATTTCAACTTTAACCCACTTCTTTTGAAAATACTAACAGTTCTCTCCTTTTAAATCCTCAAGAGTTGTTCTTTTACATTCAAACGAATCCAAGTGGGAGGAGGTTTAACACTAATCAGACCTGGCATGTTCACAGAAACACCGTCTACAAAAAAAAAAAAAAAAAAAAAAAAAAAAAAAGTCAAGGGTCACCTTGTCTTAAGGGTCCCTCAGCTGATATTACGCTCCAGATCATGCAATTTTTTGGCTGTGACATCACATTTAGCAGTCCAAGGGTAAATTGTAATCAGCTGTCAGAGACCTGTGAAGGATACCACCTGAGGATGAAAAAACAAGATCCCTAAGCCTTTAGAGCCTTTCACTTGAAAATCAGTTTTAAAAATCGGACGAGATAAAAAAAAAATATTGACATCAGACTTCTCAGCGCTGGCAGCAAGTTTTTTTTTAAGATAAATGGGTCGGTATGATAATGCAAGGTTAGGGCACAAGGGTGAGCCGTGGAGAATAAAATTCCTCCCACATCTCATTATATAGCCCCTGTCTGAACTCCCTGCGTGAGATTTATAGGCTCTGTTTTATTCTAGCGTGAGAGTCTAAGCCTCTATTTGCAGCTCTCAGTCTTCCACATCATGATGATGCTCTCAGGAACGCTGCTGCCGTATGTGTGTGTCCCTGGCATCATCTGGGGGGACCCCGTGTCATGTAGGAGTACAAATACGAGAAAGAAAAACGTGGAAGTACTGATTCAATGATGGAATAAAAGTAAATGTACACAAAGTAGGAAGGTAAAAAGAAGCCGTTTGAAAGACATTTCTACCAGCCGTTTCTGTGCGAAGTGAGCTGAATCTCACGCCATATTAATATAAAAAGAGCCTTCTAACTTTCAAATAAAATTAAAAGAATTTACTGAATATAAGGAGCATTATGTTTGCTACAGTATGAATCGGTTTCCAATGTCAGCAACAGAATGTGAAGCATTATGACACATTCTCTGTTCTCGTCCGTTATGTATTGTTGCATCTCTTACGTTGCGTTCTCTTGTTATACTCGCCATGGGTGGTAGGTTTAGGTTGACATCGGTCTTGACGCAAAATAAAATTCAATGACAATTCCCTTCAGATGCTTTAAAACTTAAGTAACGAGACTGTTTTGAAAATATCAGAAAGCACAGACATGTGTTCAAATGTAGAGAGTGAAAGTAAAAAGTTGTGAAAGTATTTGTACTTTGTTACTTGTCGCCTCCGCATCCAGACGCTCTATGTCAGTTTGACTCACCAGAGTCACTTCGTCTTGCATTGACAACATTACACAGACATGGAAGTTACAGTCTGTGTGTCTGAGCAAGAGGCACAAAGCTAAGACCGTGCACTTTCTGTACATTGTTTGATCCCAGCTGTCAAAATCTGTGAAAAGCGTATCCGTAGATATTTCCTGCTTTTTGCTATTTTAGTGGTATTTATTTCTCCAGCAGTTAGACATCATGATGTGTCGTGGATGACTGTCTTGCAATGTATCAAATATGACAGAATCACTGCGTTATGATCAGAGGTCGACTGACAGTGGATTTTTCTAAGCGTTTTGTTTTCTAATGACAGTTTGGCTCGACAAAAAGCTGATGCTGTTGGACGTGAATTCTCTCTGACTTTATTTAAAGCTGGATAGCTGTTGAATCGAACGTCTAAGTTATTTCCCACCATTGTTCGCTTCTTGATTCGGATGATGGCATTCTGTGGTGTTTTATTTCTGCTATTCTATATGCGGGTCAAAGCAGCAGATAGATGCATAAGATCAAATGAATCAAGTCATTTTTATATCAATATCTTTTATCAGATATTGATTTCTTTAGTGAATAGCCACGTAATAAGTGGGATAATGTGCTTCAAATAAGCATCGAACTAATCTATGTGGGAGAGATTCCAATTTTTTTTTCAGCTGTTATTTTCCCTAAAAGTCAGTCATTTGAGTTGAGAAGCCTGATTTTAGACATTGGCCACTATCAGAGAGCCAAGTTCTGCCAATAGTTTGTAGTTTTCATGCTCAGTCCAATTAATCGCTCTGTTTCTACTCATACCATTCTTAGGGCTGTCACGATATTGAAATTTGAGTTGAAGATGAATTGTCATGCAAATAATTGTGATTAACGACGTCTAATAAGAATTTAATTACACACGTGCACCTTATTAAAAAGAAGAGACATTTATTGGAATACAACTTTGGAACATCTAAAAGTTATTACAGTTTTTCTCTTTGGCTTTTGTTAAGATGGCAGATATGATATTACTTAAATATACAAAGTCCTTTCGTGAAATATTGGCGCAAGTTAATCTCAGCAGCGCTAGTTCTCCATTGAACTCATTGCAGAAGATGAATGGGGCGCAACGAGATGGTGTCATTAAAAGAACGCCTGTCAAATTGCGGAAAACAATGTATGAATAACAATAAAATATGTTATTTCTGTTAGTTTCATCCAACTGTTTTTATACAGGTGAATGGAGAGGACTATCACGATAATGTAAAAATGATCACGGTTGTCTCAAATAATTGCAATATGATGATTATGTAGTAATCGTGACAGGCCTAACCATCGTTATCGTGGGCAGTGTGATAATAAACTCTGTGATTCCCACGTCTAGTTAAGGTAAAGCCTTTTAATGATCTGTGTGGGGTAAGGCCGTATCATAATTATACGCACTCTCCTTTCTCTCCACAGTGGTCCTCCTGGCAACCAGCCCTTCTTATTTCAGAGGTTTCACCCTCATCGCGCTGAAGGAGGGCAGAGAGGGCACGGCAGATGACGACTACACCGGCCAGTTCCAGGTAAGGTTAAGCAGGTGTAGGCAGAGACGGGTGGAATAGCTCATGAGCTCTGAGCATTCTGGGAAAGTTAGCGTAGATGAGCTCATTTGCATGCTTTAATGCACACGGGAGTCGACTTAGCCGCTCCCCGCTGCCTTGTGATATGGAGGTTAAAGAAGGTGTTGCTGACAGATGCAACACCGGATGAAGCGGGAAAGCTGAGCTCTCCTGTTGGGGGTGGAGAAGAGAAGAAAGGAAAAGCGGTTCTGGTTGCCTCTTTGGCTCTTCTAGGGTGAGGCACACATGGCATCCCTCCCACTAAGTAGCAGATATTTCCTCCAGTGGATGAAGGCAGAGCCAGAGGAGGATAGAGAGGAAGAGCCACGTGAGGACAGAGAGAAAAGAGAGAAACAGAGAGAAAGGAGGAGAGAGATGTGAGATGTTTGGTTCGGTAGTAACACAGCTCCCACTGAGCGGCAGAGAACTCCCGAGGAGCGAGCCAGACTTCCTCAATTACCTCCCGCTCAGTGTAAACAGGAACACACATCTGTAGCAGTGTTTCCACACGCTGATCCTAACCAGACTCCTACCAAACAGAGCAGGAGGCAGCTTTTATGGAGCCACTTTGAACCGAGTACTGAGAAGACGATGTGCGTTTTGGTTCCACCACAACAAATAACCATGTTTGGATAAGCTGTTTTAATATTTATTACCTCAAATCATTATCTTAAACAGCGATTCTGATGTTAAGGAGTTGGGGTTATGTGCATTGGCTTTATGATTAACAGCAAATCATCAAAGAGTGGGCTCCTGCTGGTATGACATCTACCTTATTGACATGTTGGTATGAGGACACTCTCGCTGAGGCGATCATTTATAAAGAATTGACCTAAACACCGGGAGTGGGTGGATTGATCAGTAAAGTGTCCGTACAACTGACACTATGTGTTGTTTTGGAAATCAAGTCAAGGATTGACACACACAGATTAAAAACAAAAGCCTCTGCAAAAAACATTCGCAGGCCGTCTACCACAGCATATATTTGAGAGTTTGTTCAGACTGTATTAATGTTTGGCAGCTTGTTTGTTCATAATCAATGTGTCCAGAAGTGGCATATTAATTATCCATTTGCATTTTGCGGGACACACTGATCTCTCATATATAATTTCATTAATAATCTAAAAGGAGATTACATTTTTGCAAAGATTGATCTTGTAGAAAACATTTGTTTAAAGTATAATATGTATATGTATCTCTGCATTCAAATACCTAAAAATGACTAGACCTGTGTTATATATTTTGTTGACCTGCGTGCGGACGTAATATGAGAGGTTTCCAATTATGTTCAAATTCAGAGAAATCCATAATTGTATTTAATGTAACGGTCCATTTCATTTGGTCGCTTGTCACTTTGTCACAGTAAACACTGAATTTAACATTACGTTGAAGCTACCTGCCGCTATTTCATTAGAATGAACAATGACTATATGTCACTAAACATAATGTGAATAAAGGTTTAATAAATTGTCTCATCTGTGAACATGATTTCTGCCCGAGTTTTTTAGGAGTTTGTACTTATTTGAACCGAGGCTCCAGGGACAGAGGGTGTCACATATTCTACAAACCCTTGAAGAAATTTTGTAATGTGTGATTTTGGGCTATATAAATAAAATGGACGGTACTTTACTTGAATAATAATAACTGAGGGGTCTTTTTACTGACATTTAACTTGCTCAGTGTGGTTTTATTGGTCACTATGTTCCCAAAAATGTCAGGATCTGCTCCGCATAGTGTGACGTAGTTTCAGTGCCTGTAATAAAGTCTGCGAAAGGAAGTGGGAGTGTTTCTTTAAACGTGATGTGATTCTTCTCGAACCCTTACCACGTCGGCGTTTTAAACCACCGCCTTTCCCCAACAAGTTGTTTCTGTGATAAACCTGAGGAATTTAATTTTACTGTGTTTTGTCACAGGGGTGGGGAGCCTGGAAAGATGATTAGTCATGGAATTTGGAAGCTTTGTTGGATTATTATTAACATAAACAGGATGGACAAATGGATTGGTATAAACCTATTCATAAAAAAAAACTTAAAGTTCAGTTTGTTTCACTTGTCTGCTCCTCAGTTTCAACAGAAAAAAAGTGCAAGCTATCATTTATGGCTTAAATTATGTGGACAGAAAAATATGTGCTGTGCATATCACAACATTACACTCGTTCCAAAACCATGGGCATTAATCTGCAGATATAAGAGCCTCCACTCTACCGTGACGGTATCAGTGAGGTTCGGCCACTGCTGTTGCGTGATAAGGCTTGTAGTTGGCACAGCATTTCAATGGTCAGTAAAATAGAGCTGGGAAGATTTGGCGATTGTTTGATAATACTTTGTTTGGCAATTGATTCATTCTTTTAGTCATTTTTCAAAAATGTTTCAAAAATTCCTGGTTAAAGCTCTGCTGCTGTTTTTGCCACCCAGGGCTTGGGAAATTACGAGATGACTTCTTCAGATTAATAGATAATAAAAATAAGAAATCATTGTGAGTTGGTTTGTTGGAAAGCTCAGCCATGGTTCAAGCCATGGTGCGAGTCCACAACATTTTGTGAATTTTCTGCAAAAGTAAGGCTACATCCACACAAGTATGTTTGCATTTTAAAACAGTTTTAAAATGAGAATGATCTTTGTCCACACAAGTATTTTGGTGTAGTTTCTGAGCTAATCTCCTTCCATTCTAACATGCCTCGAATTCATGCTGTTGTCTTTCCAATCTGCTGCAGCTATTGACTGGAATCTGTTACAAAAAAACACTAAAACTTGAAAAATGTATCTCAGTCTCAGCTTTTAAACGTCTACGTAAGGACATTTTTAATGATACCTGTAAATGCTTTACTTCTGATTAATGGTGTTAAAGGCCTGTTATGGTCATCTCAAATGTACTGTTTATTCTTGTCTGCTTAACTGCCTTGGTTCTGTCTGTTTGATTGTTTACTTATTTTGTTTGTTTGTTTTTATCTCTCCTCTTCTCCCCTTCACCCTTCAAGTGTTTTCTGGCACTTGCCAGGCTGACATTGTAAATAAGAAACTGTTCTTAATGTCTTGACTGGTAAAATAAAGGTTAAAAATAAAACATGACTAGGAGAGTCAATAATGCAGCTAGACAAAGGGATTGTCACAAATTGTTCAAATAGCAGCTCACCTGCTGCGAATGCAGTCAGTAGTATCATGATAAAATGGACAATTTAACTGTACAACAAGTTCAGTTTCCATGTTGAATTGACAGTTGGTAGTCAAGGCTGATGTCTTCTGGAGATGGGCTACGTAGTTACTGATACTAAGACCCAATCAGGCAGCAACAATGTGGGTGTCTGTGTCATCATTTCCAAAAGTCTCCATTACAGGGATCCTAAAACACTGGAGTAGTGTAAACTAGACGTAAACATAGCAAGACTTGTGTGCATAGCCTAAGACTGACTGTTTCTGAATGGAATATTCACCAATTATCCCATTGTCTCTCACCGTGTTTTACTAAAAGCCAAATGTTTTCTGGATCTGCCTCAAAATGTAACGGGTTCATCCTTGGCCCGTCCCCTCCCCTTCCACCAAGGCTCATGAAAATCAGCCAGTTAGTTTTTTGTTTGCTGACAAGCCTGACAGACAAACAAAGTAAAACATAGCCTCGTTGGTGGAGGTAATTACTACGTTTTAGCAGAGGACTGTTTTTTTAATTCATTCATTAGTAGTCGTCCTCGGGGCCACCAGATGGGATGTCTCCTGTTGACAGGTGTAACAAAAATAAATTTTCCTCCGGTCTATGGTGCAGCAGAAACTGTATGTCATTAATTTGTCATTTTGCATATGCATTACTTTGGTATTTTTGGCTGTTAAATGGTGAAAAGTCCTGATACCTGGCTGTGGTTTGACCTTTGCAGCTCAGAGCGGCGTCGCCTCTGGGTCTGCTCTTAAGCTTTTCTAACCACTAATCATAATGAACAGTCTTTTCAAATGTTAAAACAAATAACAGCCACAGGACAGAGAATTAAAAATGAGGCAACAATTGTAAACAATGAAACAGGAAAATGTACATAAAAAAAAGAAGAAAGTAATTGTGAAGCTTTCTCTGAAAGCAGTTTTTTAAAAGCTCAGAGGGATTTTGTGCAAGACAAAATGAATAAAATTGAAAAGCCTGGTTTTCCTGGTCTTTAGTCTTAGCTACCCAGGATGAGTCCATTCCACAAACTGTCTTGTTTTATTAAAAAATAACATAAAAGTTACCACAGTGCCTTCCAGCTTACAACATTTTGCCTGTACGAAGATCAAGAAGGCTACATTTCGACAAATCCTCCGTGAAGGTCAGCCTGCACTTCACTCAGCAAGGCTAACATGCTCGGATCCATTTGGTTTAAACAGTTCAAACTTTAACATCTCAGCTACACTCTGTTCTATTTGATTTCTACTCCCTGCACAATAAACGCCTCACAGTCTCAACAGAGTCTGAAATGAGACTGAGATCAAGAGTAGGCAGTGAGCAGAAAGTGGAACAGTGTGGGCTGAGCTTGAACAAAATTAAAGTTGACAATCTGGCTTTGCAATCTGTTTAATTTCATATTGGTGAATCCATCAGATACCTTTTGTTCTGTAATTGACATTTGTAATTGATGCTTTCATCCACATGTGGGGAATGATTAAGGCCTCTATAGATAAGCAACTGTCAAAACATAATTTAAAGTGAATCTTGGTCCTAAAAGTTCTAAAAAGTTGACTGTTAATACCCCTTTTTCACCGAGCCAGTTGCAGCAGCTGGTTTAGAGCCTAATCTCAAAATGGTTCGTGTTCCCTGCCACTATGTAAAAATGAAATCAAAATCCTACCTTTACAGGTGCTCCCATGTTGCTTATGTGATGCAATTTGGAGCCAGAGATTGTACAGTAGAGACGAGGGGATGATCTTGAAACTGATTGGTCACGACAGCCGTCAATCATCCATTTTTATAGAATCATATAACAAAGTAGTCAGAAAAATTATGACTTGATTAGAAAAGAGCCTGCTAAAGTCTACCTAAAAAGACAGAAATCACCTTTGTAAAAAATTGAATGGAGGTGTACTTTGAGTTTTTAGTTTGACCCAAATCCCACTGACGAACTGAAGGGGCAGGAGTTATAACCTATAGCCTATACTGCAGCCAGCCACCAGGGGCAGATTGAGATGTTTTGGCCTCACTTTTGGAGAGCTGTCATCATGTCCATCTTTATATACAGTCTATGTCTAGAATCAAGAACTCCTTATGTCAGGGGCTGGGGGGCGCGATTATCGTGACCAAAATGATCAACTAAAACTTTACGATTGCCGTTTTTCAAAAAACACTGATGCTAGAGGTACATCTAGTCGGCTTAATCCGAAGAAGAAAAACCACAGCGGTGGAGGAGAAACTGTCTCCTTGCACACAATATAGCAGAACTGGGCATTGTACGGCCCACGGGCCACATCCGGCCCACGGGCTGTCCCTGTCCGGCTCGTGTGAGGTCAATGACAAATTAGGAATCAAACGTGAATAAGTGTATATTATGAATGCAATACTTCTGCGATGCTTTTATTTTGAAGGCAACTGCTATTGTTTTCTGATGTACGTGCATGGGCGCCTGCGTGCGCACCTTGCCGTAATGTTTCGACAAACTGAAGTTTACAAGAGGTGAGTTAACTTTTAGCTCTCAAAGATGTCAGCTTCTGCTAAAAAGATTAATACAGAATGTAGAGTTTTCAACATGACATGGACTTCTAAGTATTTATTTTCTGAAGTCAAAGGTAAAGCCTTGTGCAGAGTTCGTGGAGCACAGATCGCTGTGTTTAAGGATTACAATTTGAATCACTATAACAAGACTAAACATGAATAGATCCTCTTTCATTGTCGATCGCCTGTCAGCTGTCCTTCACATATTCACATCACATTTAACATGGATTCACTGCACTTGTTCAAGCCCAACAAAGACTAGATTTCTCTGACTGAACAAGAAAAAAGTTTAAAAACTGCAAATGTGGCCATTAGACAAAAACAGCAATGGATACACTTATTACTTCATTGTATAAAGTTAATTTAATGCTAGTCTTTGAAATACCGCAGAAACATTTTCAGAATCATTTTTGTGAATGCTGATAGAATAGTGATATATTTTTACTCTGCCTGCTTCATATTTTCATAATGTTTTCATTTGTAATTCATAGTCTGATACATACTGATACTTAATACAGTGCATCTGGTGCTAATTCATATTGTATGTTTCAGTTCCAATGCTACTGTTATGTCCATATCAAATAAATAAATCTAAATCTATAAAAATCTAAATCTTTTTTATAAAGATACTGTATATAATTCATATTGAGTAGGATTGAGTTCAGCCTATTGGTCCGGCCCTCCGAAACAGTCCCAGCTTCTTTTGTGGCCCCTTCGAAAAATTAATTGCCCACCCCTGCAATATAGCGTAAGATACTACATACTGAGATAAGGCCATTCTTGGTGCAGTACCATGAGTGCTGGTCATGATGGTAGTTGTAGTGAGGCATACAGTATTGCTAGCCACTAGCTAGTTGCTAAAGAGGGTGGCTAGTTGGATCGCACATTTCTGAAAATGTCACAGTAAATTATCAGGTGAGCTCTGTTTTGATAAATTGACCACAGATTTCAAGTTTAAACAATAATATTTCCTTAAAACTACATTCCCTGACCCGACAAGAACAGCATTTAGAAAGTACTTATTGCTAGCTAGCTTGGTAACAATAGCTACCATTAGCGTGCTTCTTTCTAACGTCGCCGTTGGCTGACCTACAGACCTGCTGCGACAGAATGGTGTGGCTCTGTGGTGACTCTGAAGCCAGTGGGAAAGCAAAGCGGTTCTCAGAAGGTCCAAAAAGTGAACCAGCACTAGCACCAGGAAATACATAAGAAACAAAGATGTATCCTGTGTGATTCAAGATGTTGTAAGCACATAATGTTATCTTACTTCAAAAAAACCTTACTTTGGATTTATGTTCTAACAGAAATTACTTTTACAATGATTTCATTTTTTTTGCTGTCTCTCGTGTCTCCGCTATATTAGCGGGTCGATAAGAGAAGACACGGCATGACAGTGAGTCTGGCTTTTTATCTAAATGACCTCAATCCATCAAACTCAGCTTCTTCTTTTTTTTTTTATGAACGAGGTTTACATAATAATACTTACGTAAAATGAAGTTTATACAATAATTCATATTCCTGACAGTTTATTTTCCAGAAGTTAATTATGAAGCTAGTTTTGCAATGTCATGATTGTTATTGTGCAGTGGATGAGGAGCCAAATGAACACAGTTTGTGGTTTCCCGTGCGGTTGTTCTCTCCGCTCGCTCTCTGGTGCTCGGGTCTTTCTGGCATCTGTCCTGGAATGTGCCCGCCTGCTGTTTCACTAAAACGCCACAACTGAGAGTCAGAGCTTATTGTTTTTTTTTTTTTTTGTTGTTTTTTGTTAAGCAATAATCTGCTCTATGTCCTCATTAGTACCATTAAAGGACTTCTGTCTTAATGTGTCAGACCTTAGAGAGTTTGTCGTGAGTGTGCATCAGACTTAATGTCCCACTGAGTCTACAAGCCATTCTCTGCTCGGAAAGTGTGTCTTTGGGCTTATATGTATATTCACCAAATGGGCATGTGGGTATATATGAGTGTGTGTGTTTTTCCCAGCCCTCCTTGCATTAATGTGGAACATGGGTCATATTTATCTAGGCCAGCAACGTGTTATTGCTCAGGGAAACAAACGGAGCTTGTTTGGATAAGGGAAGAGATGAGCAGACATGAGATATTATCTCCTTTTTTTTGCACAGATTATCTAGGGTTCTGAGTTTAGCTGGGGATAAACAAACCCAATCAGTTTAAAGTGCCACAGCTAAGTCATAGGTTTCAGATAGAGGCAATTACATAAGCCAAGCAGAGCTTAGAGGGCTTTAAAGAAAAGGATGTGTGCAGGGTTGGGATGATGGTGAGCTGATATGTAGCATAATCACACTCTAATGTCATCCTAAAGTAATTATTGCCTCTCTAAGTACCCAAAGCTAGATAAATGCTGCAGGAGCCATCCATGTTTTCCGATCCACAGGAGTTTACAAGGACAACTGTGCTCTGTTCATTTCAAGGAACTTGAACTTTTAGCCAGAGAACAGTTTATACGTTTATTTATTGTGCTTGACAAGATGGTCGGCTCAGATGCTTGAGGTTTGCATAAATAATGTTGTACTCTGCATTGATGGTGGCTTGTTAAACACATAATGAATCAAGACTGTGAATGCGAGGGCGCCATTTCTAACTTATTTCACTCTGCGCATCAATCAGATGTGGCTTTTTACGTGACTGAGAAAATGCGATGTCACAACAACTGATGCATTTGACATTTCAAATAGTAGCAAACCGCGGTCGTTAGGTATGACTGGCTAGTTTGTTAGTGTAAAGCATTGATCGGCACCAGGACCAAGCTTCAGCTATAAAACACAGGTTTGTGCTCTTTCAAATGCCTGCCATCACTTCCAAGTACACGTTCTGACCAGCAAGCAGGAGCAAAACAGCAAAAGGTAATCCTGCCCTGACTTACCACCTGTCATCTTTCTTACGTCAAGTAGTGTTATTCACGGCAAGTAGTCTGTTGGAATAAGCCTGTCATTGACTCACTACTCCAGTGGGCATTCTCCTCCCATTCCGCTATCTGTCTGTTACCGTGTCCCCCTCACTTATGTGTAACAAAAAAACAAAAGGAACATCAGAGCTAGAAACTACATGCTACACATCACATAGGAAACATACCTTCTTCTGCTGTTATAGTCTTCATACGGTCTTCTACTGTTTTATCTGGCTTTTTGTTTTGCAGAGATCTACCCATTTTAATGCCAGGGCTCAACTCTCCTTGTGCAAATGTTCCACCAGAACAAGTTCCCTCCAACACTACTTGGCCAAGCGTTGCCCGAGACTGGCACAGTGCTAAAACGAAGGGTGCAGATTGTTCTGGCTATGCAAGACTGCTGCTCAAGCAGTTTAATTACTTATTGATCTGCAAAAAGTTATACTCAAAAAGAGTGAAGATTGTCCGGGTCTATGGAAGGTGACTACATGAGGATGTTGAAGTTTGAATGAGTGAATATAGACATTATATCGAGTTTCATATTGACTAGATGATTAAATAAACAGCGCTTTGTGAAATGTGGGTACAGTATGCACTGCTGCATAAGAAGTCGAGATACATTACTTAAAAAAAACCAAACTACTAAATAACAATGTTAGGTGAAAATGTCACCACTGAAGAAATTGAAAATGACTACTGTGGTCTCAACAGCTCAGTGACTCAGCATTGGTCTGAGCAGGAGTTTATTCATGCCGTTTTTCACTGACAATAGCCTAA
>JAPQRN010017024.1:1981-23379 GCA_037367275.1 Coranthus polyacanthus | reverse complement strand
ATCCACAGTGGTTATGTTTACTTGCTCAAAAGAACATTGGCCCAACAGTCACTTTCAGGTCATTTTCAGGTTAAATTGTTGACGTGAACTGAAGATTGTGATGCAGAAACTGGGCCTGAGAGAAAATGTCAAGTTGTGCTTTGAAACTGTATTTATTTGTTTATCATAAAGTTGTAAAACAGCTGTCAGTCAAGAAAGGCTCGGCATTTCTCTACGGTAAGAGTAATTGTGATACTGGTTGGAAAAGTGCTTGTTGATATTAATTTATATTTATTTTATCTGCCTACAGTGCAGTGCAGCCATTATTATGTTACAGCAGTGACTAAGCTGTGTTTACTGGCTTATCGAGTTTCTGTAAAAACAGACTTTTTCTAAAACTGAAGGTTCAGGGCTTGTAAATGTCCAAAATGTCATTTTTACCTCTGTGCATTTGTGTATCTCCATGTGCCACTTAGCGTGTTCCCTGAGTCTGCACTTCAGTCAAGGTGACAGACTTGTCTGTTGTCAGAGCTTTTCACACTAAATCCCAGATAACGTCACAGCTTTAGCTGAAGACAAACAGAGATTGGAGAAGGACACAGTGGTCTTGAAGAAAAAGCTTGAGCTTTACAAGCACGTAGACAGAAGTGCAACATTTATTCATCAATTTCTGTGTGCACATCGTCACAAAGAAGAAAAAGCATATGTCTTGTTTGAACGCTAATATAACCTTTTGGAATTTCTTTTAAATGGATGTCTACACTGCACTGCAGCATAAAAAAATTTGCAGATAACTGTAAAAAAAACTATGTTTTAGGAAGAGCTTTGGGGTCATTTTTAGATTCAACAGACCCAGTGAACAATACGCTCCCTCTTCTCCAATGTTGTTTCGTGTAATTGAACGCCAAAAGCCACAGAATTGGCTCCATTTGCTAGAAAATAAACCTACACACACACAGACACAGTGTTAGTTTTTTTACAGAGTAGCTGTTTGGATATGTGACACCGCTTCCTTGGTTGGGTAGCTCAGACACAAAATGTAATATGATGCAATATCGGTGATAGCCCCAAGATCTCAGCGGTATTATGCAGTAATAGTACAGCTTTGATTGATGGAAAGCTCAAGGCAAAATGTCGGCGCCTCCGAGGTCTTCATCGAGACAAGAGAACTTTGTTACTTTCTGAAATAAGCTCATCTTCAAGTGTTGACGTGACATTTCAATCTATCTGTCAGCCTGTGTTTTTTTTTTGTTTTTGTTTTTTTTTTTCCGAAAAAGTTTCATCTCCGCACTCGAATCCCGGAGGTTTTAACTGTATTCGGTCCTTTGTAACTGCTTTGCATTTAATTAACGAACCTGCGATGTGTTGGCTCGCACTAACCAACAAACACACACATGCATGCACACGCGCACACTAGTATCATTCTTATTGTCAGGTTTCTCTAGGGATCCCAGTGTCTGTTCAAAGCCTGGGTTTGCCTTGTCTGTCTCCCGTTCTCTCTCTTTGTGCGGGTGTGTGTGTCTGTGTGTGTGTGTGTGTTTGAACAGGGCTCTGCGTTTGCTTGCGCAGGCACTCTGAAGCATCTGTGTTTACCGTCTCAACAGAGAGGGAGAGACTGAGAGAGAGAGGGAGTGAGATAGACAAACCGTGGACACACACAGACATGCCAGCCTCTGCAGTGAAAACAAACGCTCCTTTGCCAGTCTTCCCACACTTCCTCTATCGGTCTGTCCTTCCATTGCTCACACATTCCCTGTCACAAGTCATAGAACAATATGGCTTGAAATGTTAATGTCCCTGACTTGTTTCTTGTGTGGTTGTCTAAATCAAAATACCACATGACTTGGAGTTGAGTAAGACTGAACTTCCAGTGGGATTTGACTGTCTTGAAAATTGACTGCTTCTTGAGATTGAACTTGTCTCAACTTCGAACATTACTTGGGATTAAATTGTCCTGACTTGGTGAATAACTTGGGACTCACACATCTCGAAAATGTACAACCATGGAGACTTACTCTTCTTTACCCGGGACTTGACATTAGTATTGACATGACATCTGTTGACTTCAGTAGGCATTATTGTTTGTCGTGATTGGGCAAAAATTCTACGTATATTAACCTTTCAGTATATTGTCAAGCGGTCAACTTTACTTCTGCACCTCCTCTTGACTCTGTTTTTGGGGGTTTAGAAAATCTAGCCTGTTGTCTTTTTAGAGAGTGGGGAGATAAAAATAGGTGACTGGCAGTTCTAATGACCAATCACTGTTAAGAATCTGTCAGATTCATCTCTACTGTGCAGAGCACATGGCAGCTCCCATATCTGTGATATTTTGGCCTCATTTTTCCATAGTGCCATGGAACAGCGTAGCATCATCTATCTTCATATTCAGTCTATTTTTAGGACAGCGAGGACAATGCTACAGGAGGAGGGTTTGTATTTTCCAAATTTTGGTGTTTTTTTTTTTTCTGCCAACTGAAGCTTGATCTGACCAGACTGTTTTGATTTGGGACGTTCGGACTTGGGCCGTTTAGTCTACGACATGAAACTTTACAGAGAACTCAGCTCAAGAACTGCTCTTCTTTGGACTTGTTCTGTCTGATTATTTCATTTGATTATTTCACTACTGACTTGTTATTTAAAAAAATACAGACCTGGCTTGACTTGGGCCATTGAATTTAAATGTCTAGTATCTTAAAATCCAAAGTTTAGGATTTCCTTGTCCTACCTGTCCTACCTAGCAGACGTCAGTGATAACACACTTTAAGGTAGTTCGGCATTGGCTTCACTTTCAAGCCGTGGTTGGCCTTGACTTGATGTGGCACTTGCTCCTTTTTTGAATATAGATTGGTGAACGTCTTGACTTGTGACTTTTCTTGTCTTTCATTTGGAATCCTGGACCATTTTGACTTCGAACCCAGTGTTTTGGACCTGGGATTTGCGTTTTGCACTTGCAATTTTACAGACTTGACTTTCATGACTTCGGTCTTTCCTGGATTTTATCATGACTGTCCCAGCAGGGGACTCATCTATCTTGACTTATCGCTGTTTTACTATATAACATTACATAGGATTAGACGGTCGTATTATTCCTCTCCTTATGCAGACTGCGGTGTTCTTTGGCTCTGATGTTGTAAGTGTGTGCATCTGAGCTCACAGCGTCATCACAGAAAAGCAGCATTTTCCTCATGTCTAGACAGCAGTTCTTCATTTAACTATACCCTTGTGCTGTTTCTATTTCAATTTAACATGTTAGTCCTTACCTATCTCTGCATTCCCCTCTCTCGCGTAACTGTCTCTTCCTTGCCTCTATGTCTTCCTCCTTTTATGTTTCTCTTTCCTCTTTTCTCTCTTTCTCTCTTTTATGTCTCGCTTCCTGCTCTGCGTCTCTTTCTCTCTTTTTCTTCTCATGCCTTTTAGCCAGTTGTTTGTGTCTGCTTTTGACTGACAGAGCCGCAGTCTTGGTGGCACAAAGTAAACTAAACTGTGAATAGGGAGGCATGGGAAACTGTGTGTGTGTTATGTTCACATGTGCGGCTTTAGGTCCGCGTTCGTGTTAGTATGTCCGCAGTGTGTGCGTCTGTGCAGCTGCGTTTGCGTGCGTGTTTGCGAAAGAAAGAAAAAGATCTGTGACTTTCCTGCTCTTGATGTCGTTGGAGGACATTTGGGTGTTAGGTCATTGTTTTTGTTGAGCCGGGGCAGCTGGAGAAAACTTGCTACAGGGTCGGAGGCCATGCGTGTATGTTTGTGTCTGTCAGACTGAGTGTGTGTGTGTTTAGTCTTTAAAATTTATGACAAGGTCCAAGTGCCAAAGGGACTGAGCTCTCTATGTCCTGAATGCACAACACTGTTATTATACAAAAACCTGACTTAAGGACTTTGTGTTCGTCACACAGCTTTGCCTTTGGCAGCTTTGTGATTTAGTTTGAGACAGTTCTGTGATTTAATGAAGAAAAAAACAATAATTTGGAATGAACATCAAAGAACGAATCCCAGATTGGTCATGTTTTTTTTTTTTTTAAGATCAAGCAGAGATGTCAGTTAACCAGCAAAGATTTTATTTAACCACGCACTTCACAGACTAATGTTAAAACCGGACGAATCTTTGTATTTCTGCAGCAGTGTGCATCAAACATTTGAATTCTCTTGTCCTCAGTAAAAGTTGATTTTCGGAAACATTTGTGTTTTGTGTCATGTTGTTTCCAGATCATCGATGAGGAGGACACGCAGTTCATGACCAACTGCCCTCCTGCGGTGACAGAGAGCACACCTCGCAGACGCACCAGAATACAAGTCTTCTGGACAGCGCCACCCACTGGGACCGGATGTGTTATACTGAAGTAAGTTTCATTTATTTCTTCAGTTGAACTTTTTTTTCCCCACATAACCAATAAAATAATATTCCAAATGGAATATTCAGAACTTACATTTATTAGTTTTCATGTTAAAAATGACAGTTGTAAAATGATATGTTTTAGGGGTTGACCTCAAGCTTTTTCAGCTTCTTGTCCTTTTTTAGGTGAATTGGAAGATGCAGGCCTTCTAAAAAATAAAGGCAATCATTATCATTCATGAATGTACAAAAGATACAATTAACAGATAACAGTTACGTGGTTGGTATGATTCAAAGCCAAGCAAACCAGCTCAATTCACCAATGCACACACCGGACCTTTGAAAAGCAAAATTTTCAACAAGCTTCTGTAATAACTGCTTAAGCTGACTCGTGACTGAAAATATCACAACAAAATGTTTAATTTTAGTTGATATTGATCTATTGATCATTTTTGATGGCCTGTCTCATATAAAGATCGGGAAAAAAGGCTGAATTTAACCACTTTATTTAGAATTATTGCCTGTGTGCCTTGATAAATAAAGTAGAACATATTGCAAAAGACTAATCAATAGTGTATGTCTCAAATCTCCCACTCTCACACACAACTATGAACTAAGCACAATATGTTCAGGGTTGTTGTGTGTGTTTAGTCATCGGGTATAATGTTTCTTCATCTAAAAGTGGCTCTCTGTGTTGCCACTCTCTGTGTTGTGGATGTTGCTGTTTTACCAGTTTATATGACACTTATAAACAGTAAACCGTGTCCATGTCATGTAGCCGCCACAGCTAGCGACTAGCATGCTTAGCTATAACTTGCCAACATTTGCTGATTTTTCCAGTGATAATTATCTGCATTTAGCGGCCTCTTGATCATTTTGTTTTGTGGTCGAAGGGACTTTTTAAGCCAAGAATGACGCAGCCGCTCCTTATTCCATTGCTCAGAGCTGTACACTGTCAGAAAGACAGCCACTGATTGGTTGATAAAGTCACGAGTACCGTCTCTGATTGGTCGACACACTCAACTCAAGGCATCATACACGGCTACAACAACATAACTGATTTCAACATGGAAAAATTGATAAAGGCAGTCTGTTTATTTTTCACTTGCCTGATTGGACAACACGTACCCAAATGCAGCGTACACTTCCCTGCAAGCGCAAGCATTAATGTCAAGCAATATTATGATATTTTATGAAATGCACACAAAGACACTCATATTTATACAAATACAATTTTACCTTCCCAGATGAACATTAGTTACATTTAACTCACCACAGAACTTAATAAGGTAATAAGCTAAAAGCTTATGCAAGGACCTCTCCTCAAACTCATAAACAATCCCGACATAATTCTATTTGAGTTATTAGAATAAAAAATAAAGAAAAGAAGCAAACAAAAGACTGCACATATAGTCTCTGGTTTATTAATGCAGTTTATCATTTAAGATGCTGTTTTGAAAACTCTCCAAAGTTCCGAAATCCAATATTTAAAACAATACTTAAAAGTCAGCTGCCAAAAATAAATGAGCTCCAACTCAAAAGAGAATTAAGCAAACGCTGTGAAAATGATCATGTTAACTTTGTGTTTTCGGTGCTAAAGTGCTGCCGTTCAGTCACAGGCTGTCGACTCTATCAGCTCTCAGATGTCGAGACCTGAGAGCAGCAGCACAGACAGAGCTTCAATCAGCCCCCGCTCACTGATAACGGTGTTTTCACAAAACATAAAGGCGACGAAAGGTTCGCTGTGATTTATTACTTAACCAAAGAAAGTTCAAAATCTCTTGAAGTTAATTTTCACACTGCGATGAAATGAATGGAAAACAGCGGCCGCCCCCGAGAATGAAATCGATCTCAGAACCATATGGTGCACTTTGCATCATGAAGAGTGCTAATGGAAAGTAGTTTGTAGGTAAAATTAAAAACCAGCAGGAGCACACTTTATCTACATTTTCTTCCCACCCTCTCTTACCCGCACAAAGCAGAAAGCCAGAAAAAATCTGGACAGCTTCATTACCAATGAATATTGCACCCCTGGCACGGTCATTGTTTTTACAGATGGTTATTACTGGTCATAAGTAAGGTAGTGCCAGGTGTTTCTCCAGAAGCCCTGTCACACCGAGGCTTGTGCAAAGGGAGCGGCCCCACAACAAAGAGACAGATGATGATTACAGAGGGGCAATTTGTGGTTTGAAGCAGGTGTGACTGTAAACCTGAACTGTGTTATTTCAAGAGTGATGTGTGTGTGTGTGTGTGTGTGTCTGTGTGTCCTATGTGTTACGTGTTCTGACTTTGTCCACTTCACTGTGGCTTAAGGACCTTATATTGTTTCATATGGACAGACATTAAAAGAGCAGTTACTGCTCACTTTATGCTGTGTTATTTTAAAGTCCTAATAAAATAGCTGTTAGGCTTTTTATTGTTTATTTGAGTGTCACCCCATGAAAGAGGACGCTAGAGAGGGACCAGTAGTGTAGTGGTAACGAGGAAAGTGACTATTAGCCAGAATTAGCTTATCGCAGATACTATTAATTGCAATTGAAGTCATTGTAAGTTTAATTTTCATTGTAAAATGTAAAGTGGTCACAAACTTTTATGTTAAGATTATGTCAGCAGAACAAACTGTAACCTGTTAGCAAACACGTACCTTTTGCCTGCAAGTGTTTATTTGGTGTTATGTTTCTGGACACCTTACAAATGTAGGCTATGACCAATATTTGTGATCTCATTTGATCTTTTTACCTCTGTTTTGGATATCTGGAAGCTAAGTGTATCAGCACATTCACTGGCCACTAGCTTAGATGCTAAATTTGTGTCTGATATGTGACACATGCAATGCTGATACACTCTATAGTGCCATTACCATTGTCATTAACATTAACACCATATAACATACTAAATATTTTGACCTATTGCAGTTTTAATTCTCTAATATCTACATCAGCTTTGGGGCGGTACGGTGGTGCAGTGGTTAGCACTGTCACCTCACAGCGAGAACGTCCTGGGTTTGAGTTCGCATGTTCTCCCCTTGTCTGCGTGGGGTTCTCTCCAGGAACTCCGGCTTCCTCCCACAGTCCGAAGACATGCACCTTAATTGGCCACTCTAATTTTAGGAGTGTAGGCGATGATCTGGTGACCTGTCCGGGGTGTGTCAGCTGGGATCGGCTCCAGCTGCCCCCACAACCCTACAGAGGTTACGGAAAATGAATGAATGACCGATATCAGCTTTTGCCTCTTAAATGAGGTATTGCTTCACCATGTTTTAGGCTTTTTACATTTGAGAAATCATGCTGGTGACATTGTTACAAACTTGTGATGAAGTAAATATCCAACATATGTTTCTGATTTCGTTATGAGCTTATTTTGTCATGCATTAAAATTGTAAAAATATTTATTTAATGCGCGCAAGTTCAAACAAGCATTAGCTGACAAAGGTTTTTTGTTTTTTTTTTAAGATAAATGATAAAACACATTTCAACCAAAGAGTGTGCATAAGCTTCTTTCAAAAGGAGCAAGCTTCATTTCAAAAGAACCTGGATAATTATCTGGTCACTTTAATGATGTCTTTTTTTTTTTTTAGTTTTGTAGACTCACAGACAGAAGGCTTTGAAAAGTTTACCATCCCTGGAGTAAGAAGCAAAACTTTAAACAAAAGAAAACATCTTTGCTTTTAATTACAATAGCACGTCCACAGATGTACAGGTTTCTCTTCAGTCTATGCATCATCACACGAGTTTGAATTTGGCTGAACACAGTGGTAATGCAGTGAAGTCTATGTTTAGCCCCTGGACTACAACACTTTGGTGCTTGTGTCATGATGAACACATTCATTCTTAATGCTGTTCTTACAAGAGCCATGGGCTGTTGTGGATTTAAGAGAAAATCATTAGGTAGAAAGCCAAGGAGAGTTACAAACAAGACAGACGACTAAGAAACATGGTGAAAGAAATGAGAAATTGATTTTTATGCAAGCTGAATGAGACTAATATGTCTACAAACATAATAAGATCTGAAACTAATAGCAGCTACAATAAATATAGGTAAGCACAGACAGATCCTATGTGGGACATAGGTGGAGGTGAGCGATAACGCTGTTATGAACAACTCATAAGAGCTTATTAACATTCTTAAGCAGTCTATAAACTGTTAACAACACGTTCTTGAAGCTTCTTTTCGTGTTTATTAATAAATCTGATAATATAAACACTAAACATGTTTATGATGCTACTGTTAACACTTATAAGGACTTATCAGGGCCTCATTACCTATTACCTAACATTTATTACATGGATCTTAACGTGACAGCTGCCGTTCAGACGTGACTCTGAGACAGACAGCTGAGAGGTGAGTCAGGGTAGGAAGGTGTGTGTTTCTCACCCTCCAGTCTGTGCGTTGCACTTACTACTGTACTTATTGTAAGAATTAAGGACCATTGTGAATTCAATGGGACACTTGACCGCTTCTCACAGTGAATCACTGGTACATTAACTATCACTATATGTCGTACAGAGAGCCACTCTGCATCCTGTTATTATTTCCAACAGTGCACAAGCATTAATTAAGATGACATTAAAATGGACATGTGGACAGAGAGCTGGTAAGATTGCTGTTCTGGAGTTTAAGTGGAAAATATTTCTTCAGTTTTATATACTGATCTAAAATAATCTCCCATAGGATGATGGATTAGTAGGCAGTGGAAAGAATTGCACAAATTGAAAAAAAAACGATAGCTGAAAATTCATGCTTAATGATTCTTAGTTGTAATGACGGAGATCAGGTCATGGTCCACAGCCGTGCTGAGCGCCCTGCCCTGCACTCCGTCCCCTATCTGGCGGACGAGACAGAAAGTCTCCAGACCACGATCTCCTTCAGGAATGTGCACATGTGTCAGCCGCTGTGTTTTCCATATAATCAGCTTATTGGTATAATTACCCGATTCAGCCAATTATGTGTGTGTGAGAGACACACTCACTCCATCCCCTATTTTGGACCCATGGTTGAGTTTTGATATTTGTAGTATATAAACTTTGAACATCTGGAAGTGGATTCAGAACTGGATTCATCAATGTCCATGAGCAATCTCTGTTCTCACGAGCTCATTCCAGTAATTCCTGTGGAATACATCCAGAGTAAAGGTACAAAATGACTGTTGCATTGAGGCTGTGACTTTGCCGTGGTCAGAGTTTGGTTTAGGCACAAAAACAACTTGGCTGGGGTTAGGAAAAGATTGTGGTCAGGGCTAAAATAAGAATGTCACATGACGATCCTTACAATAACAAACACATGGACGCGGATTGAAAGTACCAGTGTTTACTTTCAGTTTGAAACCGAACTCGAACGCTGCATACACACAACTACTACATACTACATAACAACATTACCAGGCATGCATTATAGAAGTAATTAGTCTCCGGGAAAAGTAACTTTTGTGTAACTTTAAAATGTTTGCTTCCAACAGTGTGGCCCATAAGCCCATTTGAATTTGTTAGGCCTAATTGGTATTGTACTGGTAATTTGAAAAAGGAATTAGTTTCATTACTATTTGCTGCCAGAAGTAATGAAGGTACATTAACGCGTATAACATTTTAATCTATAATGTGTTACTTCCACACACAGACTGTATATAAAGATGGACACCATGATTGTCCTCCAAAAGTGATTCCTCGATCTCCCCCTGGTGGCTGGCTGCAGTTTAGATTATAATCCCTCCATGTTATTCAATGGGACTTAAAACAAAGGAAGGACATATGCAAAAAATGTTTTTGCTTTTTAGGTAGATTTCATGAGAGTGATTCTCTTCACATTGTCATCTTTTGATAAATTTGTTCTTAATAAATTCTAAATTGTAATGACAAATCACGCTTCGGTCAGACGCACGATGCTAAACCAGTCAAGCGGGATGCAGGCAGGTGGATGTGACGTCCCCACGTCTCTACTGCACGGACTCTGGCTTCAGATTGAGTCACACTAGCAACATGGCAGCTCCTGTGACCCTTTACTTAAAAACATATAATAAACTCATGATAACTAGGCCTGAACATATCTCTGAAATTTTTTTTCTTTTCCCCACCTCGTTCCCTCTTCCTGCATTTTTTGCCTCTCTCTCGTTTCCATCTCCTCATCCAACTTCCCAAAGGGAATAACCTCCCTGACACGCATCTTTTCCTCCTCGGAGCTAGATGCTATTACTTGCCCTTACCTCCACAGTATACTCACAGCTGTTACTTTTAATTTATCTGCTGCTGCTGTATGACAGATGGCACATAGCCATCCCAGTGTTCGCTACTCCAATAAATCCAGCCCTGCATAGGGGAACATCTGCTATGCAAATTCACCTCGTATTACTGTCACTTTTGTCTGTCAGCGGTGTGATAGAGATTAAGCATTACCTCATCCAACTTGTACGCTGGACTGTCTTTTTCCTTCACTCTCCATTCTCTGTGGTTTTAACTTGCTTGTCACTTTTTTGTTCTTCTGTTATTCCCATGCTGCTGTTGGCACGGCTTTCAAAAGCAAAATCATGTCAGTCAGGAAGGTGATACAGTCTGCCTGTATTATAAAACATCACTTTGGTGGATAACATGAACGACTGTGTCCTATGAATCATGTCTCTATTATACTGGCCAGTATCAAGTAAAGAGAATGTACCCTCGGCTGTGCGTCTTTACACCACAGCTGCACATTTTCACTTGATTCATACTTTTATGGCACCGACCGAATTGCTAGGATAATATGGAGTATTTAAAAATGCCTTTTGGCTCGTTGGGTAGCCTACCACATTTTAATTAATTGAAAATCTGCTTGTTTTCATTGCTTCTGCAAATATGTGTAAAACTAGGATTACTGCATGTCTTACTGCCTGATGTCTGCAGCCACCAGCAGCGAGCTTATGTAGTGAGACAATCTGAACTTGCTCAGTGTCTAACTTTATTTATTCCAGTTCGTCAGTGGCAGAATAAAAAACATGTTACACACTCGTACCGAATAAATAATACAAACAAACAAACAAATATTTTTACTGCTAACAGGCTATAAAGAATCACTATTTAAATACACTCTCTAGCCTAGCAACCTTAATGCTAAAGCCACTCATGCATCTGAAGGTCCTATAGGTAAGATTTGCAGATGCTTGTCTGCTTAAGTTTGTGTTGGAGTCTGTGTTGGGCTGGTCAGGAGCTGGTTGTTTGTAGAAGTAAGGTAACGCCATTTTTAAGCTAATGATAGCTAGTGTTGTAACTGCACTTTTGTCACTGTAGAGGAGCAGAAGAGAGACATGGAAAAAATACATGCAAATCAGTGATCAGGCTGTTATTATGGCCGCACTGAGACAGTTAGAAGAAGTTGTAAAAATGGAGCCATAGAAATGGAGCTAGCTAATGTCAACATATGACTGACTCCCAGCACAAAACAGACCCCTACACAAAGTCACCTCAGTACACAAGCATGTGCCAATCTTAGGAGGTTTGGAGTTTGGACAGCGTTGCCATTTGCAATGTGAAGCAGGGCAGCTGTAGGTATTGTTCAGTCAATGCATGTTCACACACGCTCAACTTTTATATATTTTCAGTTATTGATATTATGTTAACAGATAACTTGGTAATAAGGTTCGTTTTTTTTTGTGTTGTGGAACTGCTGTTGAATGGAACAATGCCAGTGAGCTCAAACATAAAACTAAAGAATTGAAACAGACAACCCAAGGTAAATCACATAGTGGTAAATAGGTTTATATATATATATTTGTGAAACTGCTTTGAGTGCATAAAAATGCCAAGTAGATGAAAGAGCTACAACTAATGTGAACTGGAAAATGTGATGGAATTTTCTTTTTGCTAAAATGGATTTTATAATAATAATAGTGCAGCACAGTGTTTAGCTTCAAACGCAGACCTTTCTGTTTGGAGTTTGACTCTAAATTGCCCCTAGATGTGAATGTAAGAGTGAATGGTCATGTGATGAACTGTCCAGGGTGTACCCCGCCTTCACCCAGTGTCATGTGGGATAGGCTCCAGCCCCCCTGTGATCCTAGAAAGGATTAATTGGTTACAAAAAGTTAATGAATAAAAGGTTTTATTTTTTATTTTTTAAAAAGGGGAGGGCTTCTCTGCCTCGGCTGCTATCCCCGTGATCCAGACCTGAATAAGCGGTAGGAGATGGATGAATTGATGATACTGAAAAAATTACAGTTCATGAACTGTTATCAGTATTTCTTTTAACGATCCCCAACCCTACTGCTATCCCACACTCCTTATTTCTGTTTTTATTAGGAATAAAATCTCCACAACGATGATGGGAATGCTCTTCATCCTCTCCTCCTGTTTTTCTCTACTCCCCACCACGTTATTATCAACTATATGTTGGTGCAGTCCAGCACGTCAAACACATGTCTCTTAGCTCAGTCCAACAAGCATCAAATACTCCTTACTCCTTACAGTTGGGAGCGCTCCAGTTCTTTTCCGGCGCTGTAGAAATCTCACCGGTCCTCTCACTATCGGAGCGGGCCTGTGGGAATTTGTTTAATTAGATACCAACTCCAACACCTGCTATTTCAAAATCAATGCAATTATTTTTTGGGAGGGAAGGATGAAAAAGCTGTTAGTGACAGATGTAGTGCTTAAAAAAGAGAGACTACCGTTTTTTTAAGCCACAGATTTGGAATTTTATTTGCGTATTTGTTAACACAATATTAGCTTTGCACGCACAGTGTCACAACCACTACAAAAATGTAGTAATTATTCTTTTGCAGGATGCTGCTCCTTTGCGATCACATCCTGCGACACTCCTCTTGAAACTCCTCTTCTTTCTGTACTAAAGTTCATCCAGTGAAGCGATGTGTGAGCTGAACACCTGAGAGCAGTCAGCTGTTAAATGCGCTCATCAGTTTCTTGGCAAGCACAACATGTCAGAAGCTTTTCAAATAGCACCCTCCATCACGTGCATCTCTGCTCGTCTCTGTTGCCGTTACTGGCACTGGAACTAACAACAACTTCAAGACGCAATGTGCAACTTCTCTCCTTGAGGCAAGAAGCACACTGTCAGGCCTGGCCTCCTCCCCCTCACTTGGTCAAGATTTCACCCCAGCTCTTGTCATTCATCCTGCCGAGTTGTCTGCCTTGAAACGACATGTTGCCCGAGGCTCAGGGAGCCAGCAACTGTAAAAGCCTCCACAGGTTGCAGAAAAAGTCACGGCGGGTGTCGAGTGTGTTTTCAACTTTTCTGCCGCATATTTAGCTTCACTGTGTTTATTTTCGATTCTACTTTCCTCCGCTCTTGCTGCTGTTGCAATTTCACTTCTTTCTATCTACTTAGCTCAACTTGGAGAGTACAAAAAGCTCCTGGTAAGTTTCTACAGCAATAGCACAAAATAAAATCTAGATTAGGCAATCGGGAATTTAGGACATACATGTAATTCATCAATCTGATCACGCGTATATAATTTATTTACTTATTATGTAAATGATATGACACAATAAATGGTCTAGCACAAAGGCATGCCATGTTGCTATGGTTACCTGCAGTACGATAAATGTTGCATATTCTTCAGTGGTGGATAAATTAAACTATTTTTGAAATGCCCTACTATTTTAGTGGACGTGCAATTAAGAACTTGGATGTGTGAAATGTAATTAAATCGTTATGTACATTACAGCAACTCAGTCACTCTGCTTAAAGATTTTAAAATGTAGCAGCTCAGTTTTTTTATCCATTTGGTTTTTGCCCACTTGGACGAGGCTGTAAACACAACACAGACATTTTCTAACCATATGTGAATTTCATACAGCGAACGAGATGGCAAACAACAACAACAACCGCCCGGTTACACATCAAGCACTGCTGCACTCTCGACTTGTTTGTTGAGTAGAGAGGATGGACCAACTGTAAATAGCCTGTTTAGAAGTATTATCTGGAAAATCTATAAATCTACTGTAGGCAGAAATCAGTAAGACAAGCTTACTGCTGTTTGTCCTAAGCGTACGAATGTAAAGATTGACAACGCCGTTTCATGCTGCCGTGCAAAAGTGAAGCCAAAATATCGCAGTTAGGGGAGCTGCCTTGTTATATCTGATGGATTCTTTTTGTTGCTCATTATAGCTGCTAATCACCTGCATTTCTATACCTCTCTTCAAGACTTGTGATTGGGCAAAATCTTCTGCCACAGGTGATATTTTCTAAAACCGGAGAACAGAGGCAAGGGAAGGTGCAGAAGTTCGCTCTGAGACCACTTGAAGTACAACATGCTGAAAGACTTTTGTTGACTTTTTGTCCAGTGACAAAAAAAATACTGCCTACCGAAGCTTTAATGTCTTTCATGCATCTATGTAAATACCTCACTATGCAGTATTCATACGCTAGTCACTACCTTTGTGTCCCTGGGTTTTTCATAGCTTTTTGGGGAAACAGTCTTGAAAAACATGCTCCAAATGTAGACTTTAAATACATCAACAACAGATACATAGCAACAGGCACATTGCTTTAAGGAACCCTTTTTACATTGTGCAAATGAACTTAATTCATTAATATAAGAAAGTTGAACATCCTTACTTCTTATTTTGACAGTACTACACCATGTTCTTTTATGATCTCAAAGCAAAGCTGCTTAAATATAAATGCTGATATGTGACTGTACCCACAGAAACATTCACACTTATCAAAGAGGAAAACTCACCAACGCTTCAAAGACAGATAATTTAAATAATCTTACAACCTCTGACAACTTTTGTAGATGGTATCAGTTGGCACTATAAAGTTTTGTTTATATCTTTGAGACTATATCTTAAAAACAACTTGATTACATTGCTCCTATCTGGTGAAAGTGTCAAATCTTCTCAAATTGCTTTAATAATGGTGAGTCAGCCACACAGTTTCCCTCCTTTCAGTGTCTTCAAAGCACCACAGCATCCACAGACTTGTGTTATGTAGAGGATTTTCAGCTGAAAGACAGTTTTGGTTTTGGTTTTTTTTTTTTTCATTTCTGCCTTGTTTTGACTTTTATCTTGTGTGAGCGTGACGAGTTTGCATATACAAGCTCTTCAGGGTGCGACCGGGTGTGTTTGTACGTGGAAGATTGTGTATGTAATTGTGAGAGAAGAGTGTTGCTTTTTTCACCCCAGGTCGCCAAGGTCCTTATGTTATTTCTGATGAGCTAAGCCCAAATCTCTTCTTTAATCTCCAGAAACTCCTGAAAAGTCTTTGAGCGTCTGGAAACATTTCCAGCTGGAGCTAAAAGAAACAGACAGGGAGAGAGCAGGAGAGAGAGGGATGAGTGAAAAAAATGAGTTTGTATAAGTAGACGGAGGTGTTTTTCCAATCGAAGTGTTGCTGTTGTGTTGATCACCTCTCATCTCGTTATCAAGTTTACCCACATTTCTCCTCTCGCTTCCATCGCTGCCCCCCCCCCCGGCCGTCTCTTCATCACATTTTCACCTCACATCGACCTTCCGCTCAATCGTCACATCAGTATTCAGGTGCTGTCACTGGGGGGCCACCAGTCGTCTGGTCATCTGGTCGAACTGCAAGGACTCTTGGAAGATTTTTGACAGCAGGGTCTAAACTCTTGTGTCTTAATGCAGACACAAAAACAAATCTTTTTTAATGATCATGAGGCGAGATTATTTCAAGTATGTTCAGCTGGTAGAAGCCACTGCTGCCGGGGTATTTGCCTTTATTTCATGTCAACTTTAAAGTTCCAATGAATAATAATTCATGTAAAAATGTTCACACTGGTTTGATATTAAGCCACACCAGACCGTTACACCAAATTTTACCACAGTAGGTGTCACACTTGACTCAGCAGCCCCTCCTGAGTGGAACACAGTGAGACTGCCAGAGCCCATGAATGACAGTATTGCGACTCAAGTCCACTAGGTGGCGGTAATGCACCCCTAAAAAACTCAAAGTAACATACTACGATATTAATAGTTCTGACAGCGGGGGCTAAAAATCAACTCAATGTTGCCATTGTATGTTTCAGCAAATCACAACTAATTCAAGGGGCAACAATTGTGGCTTGAACTTGATGCCAGTGTGTCACTTTAAGAGATTTAAGACTTAAATCTCTTAAAGATTAATATCACCGTTGGCTGCTAGGTGCTGGCTCCAAAAAAATCTTGTCTCCAATTGATTCCCAATGAACAATCTAGAAATTCTAGGTCAGTATTTTTTTTCCATTCTGTTATTCAGGTGTTTTGGACTTATTTGCTTGTCTCTAATAAGTGTACTGGTGGCCCTTTGTAAATGCGCTGCTTCGTTAATCAAATTTTAGGCCAAATAGAAGGCTTTGACTGACAGGTGTGATTGACAGCTCGCTCGTCTGCTGAGTCTGACTTTTGGAGTTTCTGTTTGCAGAATGAAATTTATTTATGTCTCCTGACAGACAGCTCTAGCTGTGGTTAAGAAGTTATACACTAAGAAGACCGACAAAGCATTTTATTACACAAAGACATTTACTGTGTTACTGTGACGGTAAGTTATTGATAGCGCTAGCTTGACGAACTTCACTGATCCCTCACTTTTCCCCAGCTCCACCCAACTACGATCACTTCTGGACCCAAAAAGCCAAGCTGATGGCAGCAAAACCAGATTTAAGGCTTCATGGTATAATCATGATGTAATTTGACCTTGCAAGATCTTCAACTCTTTTGCCTTTCCTCTATGGGCAGGATACGGTTGGTGTGGATGGTGGATATGCAATATCGTTGGCACCAGAAAGCGGAGTTCACATCCCAACTCACGGTTTTTAGGTTTAAGCAATGAAAACACTTCAGCTAGGGTGAAAAGTTTAGAATTAAAAAGAGTTTGTCTTAAATATTTAACACATTAGTGAATCTTGATGTTGATATGAAACCTATTTGATTCATATTGGTTCAGAAATGTTGAGATTATACTGTACATTTGTGCTTTGCAGAAACGCACAAAGACAACATTTTATTCTGACGTGGGTTGCTAAAAATGCAGGTCACTTTGTCTTCTAGCTGTCCAGGTTTAAATTTGTATGGAGATACATGCTCTCACAGATGACTGCTGATGACTTTTGTGTCCGTGTGTGTGTGTGTGTTTGTCTAGCACCACTGTCAACCAGTGGTGAACTGTGAACATTAAAAATAAGGCAGACTTTCCATCCTCACAAACATATAGCTCGGAAAGCCATGGTTCATCAAACTATGTACATATTTATCACATTGGATTGTGATGCATAAGCAACCTTATCAATAAACAACGCATTAACACCTGGCATATAAAAGACAATTATATGAATCTGAATCAAGACATCTTGTAATTTGAGTCATGCTTTTCAGATATTGGCAATCCACTACATTTTAAATTAATTAAAAAAAATGTCTTTTGACTTATGGCACCCTTTTGAGGCCACCAGCTGCGACACATCTAACCAACAAGCCATTTAAACAGCAGTATCAGACCATGATAACGGTACTGGTTTGTTGAGACGCCACCAAACTCAAGTCACTCATTTCACTGCAGACACGTGCACGTGCGCTCCACTAGAACACACCTGTACAGGCATAAACAGAGTTTTGTTAGTTTTACTTTTACTCCATCACTTTTGTTTAGTTGCATGAGTGTGATTTTTATAATAATAGAGAGAGATTGGTTTCATTTTACCCAGCGAGAGCCTCATAGGACATGGCACAGGGGAATTGATGTTTTCTGTGCTTGATTGCTTTAATCCAGGACAATTTGCAGTTGGGAAGGTTAATTTAGACATTGAATACTTTTCTCAAATTTGATTGTGGATTGATCTTAGCGCCCCAGCCCCCCCGCAGCAAACCCTCTTGAACAACTGAACAGACTCACCGAGTTTCAGGCAAAGGATAATCAGATACTGGATGTTGGCAGGTCTCGCTGCAACATGAGAGTATAAGAGCAGTACTCTTTGAACACTTTCTGCTGATAATTGGCAGAAAAGTATGAAATTACTGCTTTATTGGTAAATTTGTACCTTTACTCAATACGCTCCTAAATAATCATTAAAGTTGGAATATATAACCTTAAATTACATCCACTTGTCAGCATGTATCCACCAAATCCCCAAGCTAATTCCTTCTTTAAAGTTAAGTTTATTTATGTTTACATTTTATGCATAAACCAACAGTTTTTATCAATATGAATTCATTACTGACTCCTGTCCCCGAGACAATTCAGAACTGGTTTCCCCTGAATATTTATTCATATTTGACAAACTATGGTGGACAGTTTCTTAGATGCACACAAAGCATTTTGTGGAGTCATTCTTTATCCTCATCAATCACTTAACTATGTACCAGTTGTAAACATCCCTATCACAATGCACAGTTTCACTCTATTATTTCCCAGTCTTACCATGATATTTATTGTGCTTTGTGCGTCATCTTTTTCACCACTGGCTAAATTTTTTATAATAAATGTTGTAATAGTAATATATTTTTAATGCGCAAGTAAACAAAATAAATCTAAACAGGATGAACTGATAACTTGCAGTGGCTTTCTTCCTCTCATCATATTTATTATTGCTGTCAGGAATGCTTGTCATGATGTGAAAAAATGATCCTATGAATTATGCGCTTGTGCTGCTGCTCTCTTGGGAGCCCCTATATCCGAATCGCATGCTGGAGATTCAGCGGGGAGTGTGGTCCACCCCTCTGGGCGCTTAGAAGAGAACTCAGACATGTCGTTGAGATGTGGAATATATATAATGCATGAGGCTAGAGGCGCCATTGGAAGTACGATTAATAAGAAACCTGAACAGAAGGAAGTGGGGGCGTAGAAGGAATAAGAAAAATCAGTCAACAGCAGCATGGCCAGTGGGGAACAGATGGAAAAATTTAGACTCTAAAGCATTAATATCTTTTGCTTGTGAGATTAGCGTCTATTTGAAGGTCATTTTACCGGGGAACATGTAGCCTATGTGTTTGACTAGAAGAAAACCTCGTAACAATCAGTCTAAAATACATAACAGTTTTTTTTTGTTGGATTGTTTTTCCACGATTGAAAGCATCATATAACCACCTGCTTCGAATTTTGTGCAAAACATTTTACAGTCAGAGAGAAAGGCCATCTCTAGAGGGAAGCTGGGCTGGATGTGTTTATCCAATGCGAGAGAGTCCACATCTAGAGGGAGAAAGGAGAAATGGCTAAGGATAGAGCTGTGATTAAATCTCACTCGGAGGTGATGTCAGGGGGGAACAGCTGTGAGCTAAACCCTGCTCTTTGGCAGACTCCAAAAATTTGGTTTTACTCTCTCACTTTTGACAGACCTACTGCCATTTGTCAAACTCAAATGCACTCTCGAATCAGTCGTGTGGCCATCAGCAGTAGAGAGCGGCACAGAAAAGGGTTATGAACCATGAGGGACGTAAACCCAAAGGAGTTACCAAGGCAACAGTAAACTGCTTTTCCAGTAACTAAATGGCTGGTGTTTATATCCCAGGCTGCTCTTAACTGAACCTTGTAGTGGCTTTTATCAAGACAATGAATCTCAAATCTGCCATGGATAGAGCAGTTTATAGCATTTCAGGGTTAAGGTACATGTAGAAGAGCAGTGTTGGGCAGTAGTACGTTATTTAGTAACCCTTAAGTCCTGTAAGGGCTTACAATTTCAGTGAATAAAAAAACAGGAATTACATTGCAATTACTAATGCTGCATAATGATGTTTTTCATATCTGTCTGTTTATTAGTTCAAAATTTCGATGAAAGTGACCTTTTGGCCTAGCCACCAGGCTAAAAACGTACCTGGCTAAGCTAGCAGTGGGTGAGAGTCGTCAGTAAAGATGTATAGTTTAAAAGCAAAACGAAAAAGCTTTTACCTGATTAAAACATGAGATTAACAACGACACAACGCCAGTGCATCCGTGTTGGTTCTTATTCACTGTGAACTTAACACTGAAGATCAACTTCACACTAACGGTGTTTCCATTAACCTGTTTTTTGTGCTATTTGAGATTGTTGCTCTTTAGACAAGTCGATAGAAGTCGATAGAGTCATGTGATCTCATGTGGTGTCCACCATGAGGTCTCATCTTAGAAACCACAGCTCGCTTCCTCTGGATGGAAAAGGAGACAGACTTTTTGTCGTTAATTGGAGAAAAAGAAATAATGTCCATATCAAACAGCAACAACACTAGCAGCTGATACAGCTGAAATGAAAGTGAGTTGCTCCTGGAGAGGCCTTGATGTCTTTAATTTTTTTTAGCTTTAATTGCAAAACATCACTTCATGCAATGTCACTTAATTGTGTTTTGTCTAAATTATTTTTGATTGCCTCTATTTTTGTGCAAAGGTGCAATGAAAGCACATCTAGTGAAGCAACATGAAAAAAAAAACTTTAGTGTAAGGGGACTTAAAGGTTCAATATTTAGTGACACCTAGTGGTGAAGCTGCAGATTACAAACAACTGAATAACCCCTCACATCAACTCTTGGTTTTTGCTGTTTGATATAAACTGAAAATGAGCAAATACTTTCTAACTCATTCACTTCAACAGCTTCATTAGGTGATAATATGTCGATGTGTAGTTTAAAGCCAAGTGGTCAGAGCAGCTCCTGTAACTATGCCCTCTCCTTTCTTTAGCAATAATAGCTCTGCACTGGTTGACCACATAGGTCCTGATTTGCTACTTTCTTTTTCCCTGGCAAGTACTCAGAAATGTGTATTTAATTGCAAAAGCACCGAAAAAGTTAATGCATAAATGTAGGGCTGTTCACATTAAAGTGTTTGGCTTTAGTCCATGTTAACTTGCACAGTTTGTGCACAGCGTGTTGTTTTGCTGCTGCTGAGGAAATAATGACAAAGAATTACTCTAAGTCCTTGAGCTGTGGGTCTGACTTCTGAACTCCAACGTGCAGCGAGTCTCATTCACACAGATGCTTAGATTAGATGTTAGAGTGTAAAAATTTAGTACAGTAAATTTAGTAATACAGTTTTTAATTCATTATAAAACTCCAGTGGGACAAATTAGGCCACAGTCTATGTAATGAATGCATACACTGCAGCATCGTGTATGTATGTGTTGTTAAGAAAATGTGTACTAGTGTTTACTTCATCTAGATGTTGTCAAAATACTGTAATAATGTCAGTCCAAGATGATGCAAAAATACAGTTT
>JAPQRN010016959.1:22451-36882 GCA_037367275.1 Coranthus polyacanthus | reverse complement strand
CCTCACGCCCCCACCCCAACCCTGCACCTCTGTACTGTCTCCCACTATGTCAGACTTGTTTATTTTGCACAACAGGAACAATTAAGCAGCTGACAAGCCAGCCACCGTTTAAAGTCCTTCCTACCACCTCCACACGTTTAAAACACAGCGGAGCGGACACCTTGCTGCACCCCGCTGCCTCCTTGTAAACTTTCAGCGGATGCCTCAGAATGCATTTTCATGTACTATGTTAGCGTATTATCATAACCAGATGCCCACCCTGCCGCCCACCTCCACGCGTCTTTGAAAAATGAGGTTCGGTGTTGAATATTAAAGACGGCGAGGTTCATTTATTTAGGGCTGCATTTGGGCCACCAAGGGATGCTGATTTGAATCTCGTTTGTTAAGCTGTCTATCCTTATCTGTCAGCATCAGAGGATGCAATTTCTCTCTTCCCACCTCGTCCTGCTTCTCTCCTAAATGGCAGGGATATTTAGAGGTGCTTGACAACTGAGGCATGCAAATTAGCAGTTGATGTTTTCCTGCGTTCTTCTCCGTGTTTCGTTCACTTCTCGACCCCCTCTTCACCCCCGAATCATTCCTTTTAGCCCCTCTGACAACAATGTATCTCGTGTTGCTATTTTGTGTAAGTTACACAAAAGACTGAAGGGAAATTACAAACTATCCATAGTTTTACACTAAAGTTAATTTGAAAACCTTTGCATATATGGTCTCCAGAGTAGCCGCTGTAACGGGTCTAGTATATTCTAAAGTGGTAACATATGCAGTCTGTGCTTCATTAATACAGCTCAGCATGTTGAAGTTATAAGGTCACAGACTAGTGTGTTTTCAATACAATATTAACAGAGCTCATGTAAGATAGATCTTAAACTGACTGAAAGCAGTTTGGAGAATCTCCACCATCAAGTCGAATCAATGCAATAGACGCAATAGAATGAAAGCTATTATATTTATGAGTAAACGTATAAGTAAACATTTAGTAGGGTAGTAGTTGTTAATTACAAAATAATAATGAATTAATACCATGTAATTACCAAAGGAATAACCAGGTAATAGAGAGCAGAGGAAAATGAGGTAGCACTTTACAGCTCAGTAAAGACCGTGCAAGTAATAATAATGAATACCATGCAATTACCAAATTAATTACTAGATAATAGCTTGGTTTCAACAGTGTGTTTGTCTGGGTAACATCACACTGACACAGGCTATGTAAGTTCAGTCAGGTGTGTCCACTATCTTCACATGATAATCTGTTCATGCACTTCTCTCAATTACTAGCAGTTATGACCGAAAATGTGTTTTGTGAGGCCACAATGCCCTCGACCTTTGACCACCAAAATGTTTTCAGTTCATCCTTGAGTCCAAGTCAACATTTGTACCGAATTTAATCCTGGATAATCCTGATATTCAGCACAAGTCTTCGGCCACACCTCTGCGTTGGACAAGGTGGTTGATTTGCATGATGCCACACTATAGTGCAGCTACAAAGTTGGTGCTATGAAGGTGGTAAATGGTTCCTACTATCACGAAATGGAAACATTAAAAAATGGCTGTGCCGAGTAAAGCTGAGTTGAGCTGATATCGTCGGTGGAAATGCAGCTTTATTTGTGAGTTTACACAGTGCAAAACATGTAAAAATGAGCATGCGAGTGCTTCTTCAGTGTGATTTATGATTGGTTGCTATGCCTATTAGTTGGGTCACTGTTGAGCATGTGTGTTTGATAAGGTCTCAGTAAGTTGCTATTAGTACAGTGTGTGATCTTCATTTATCCTCATCAGAAGTGCTGTATTATCCTTCAGTTACAGACATGAGTGGCCTAAAAGTCTCTAATATAGTTTGAGTTCTTAAATTGTTGATTTCATTTGTCACTTTGACCATCTGTTAGTGTTTTTCCATGGTTTCCTGAAGCCTGGAGGGTGTGTGTGTGTATATATATATATATATATATATGTGTGTGTGTGTGTGTGTGCATTGTTATGCATCCCAGTTTAAGCCTCACAGACGTTTTGCTCTGGAGATGAACATAACTAGCAGCCACTGCTGGCAAGCTGCCAACTGTTAGTTCAGTAGAATTAATTTTCAATACACTAAAACCACTCAGGACCTACCATCAACAATAACAATGGATGCAACCTCAAGGCACTGTCTGAGACGTTATTACTGTAGTTTTTTTTAAAACAAAGTAGCAGAGCACTAGACGGTATTATTTTCCTGTCTCTAGACAGATATACTTTTGAATTGTTAAACAAGAACATCCATCAATCTCCGCTAAGCAGCAGGTGATGTCTTCAGCTCACTACTGAGCAGCTGCCCTGGACACTCAGCTCTTTTATGTATCTATCCTTCCACACAAAACCTAGATGTGCAACCTTTATCTTTCTCTGATGAGTGTTCGTTACAATATTTCACTCATAATAATAATAAAAACATTTGAATGAATCGGTTGACATTAAAGCACTTTTCTAACACTCTGGTTGACATTGCTTTTTTTTTTTGATATGGGCCAGATTAATGTCAAACATTTCGGTTTGTGTCCCCTAAAAATGAAGCTATGTCAGTATAGGACAGACCTTGTGATGCAGTGTCACAGCTGGCATTCGCTGACGATGTAATAAAGCTGCACATCTTTGTAAAGATTGATCATTTTATATGCTAGTAAAATAAAGTTAGTGACAGTGGAAATTTAACTTAAGATTGAGTGAGCTAATATTTGTCCTCAGTGGACTCACTGTAAATGTTTAGCTTAATTTGAGGAGAAATAAGCAATTATGTTTAAATCAAGAGTTATATATTTTTTAATACTTGTCAGTGGATGTGTTACCAACAAAATAAAGTTACTACAGTCCTTGGCAGTTGCTTAACAGCTACAATGAGTATGCTAATGGCTAATGTTGCTCCGTAATGGTTTATCTTACATAAGATACAATAAATTAGCATTGAGGTTTAATTCAACAAGTAAACTTTGAATTCTTTCAGTGTTTTAAAAGTGCAATATGTAACATATGCAAAAAAAATTCTATGTAGGCTTATTACATGTTCAATATTTAAGATTCACATATGTTCAAGTTTGTGTCAATCTGTTCTGTGCCCGGGACCAGTCCTTTGTAGCTGTTGGCTAACCCCATTTCTAAGCTAATGTCTGTCTCGGTTCCTATGTCCATAATAACAGTTTTCTTTGTAGACTCTGACTTGGTTTCTCCACACGTCCTTGTGTTCGCTCCCGATTTCTTCAATATGTGTCTTGCGGTCTTCTACAGCAGCAACAGTCAACAACACTAGTTACCGTTAGCTTAGAAATGGTGTCCGGTAATGTTCAGCACAAAATAGCCTCCAGTACTACTGTATGATTCTTACTGATCCTTTAAAAGAGCTCAGCATAAACTTTCTGTCGGTTTCTGTCTCATTAATTCACACTAAACACCTCAATGTGCAATGCCTGTCGTTTTTAGTTCCCTTCTTGTACCAGCAGTTAACCCAGTATGTCTTCTGTTTTTCTTTGTCCAGTGGTGAGTCAGAACCTGGTGACAGACAACGTATCGGTGGTGGAGGGCGAGATGGCCATCATCAGCTGTCGGGTGAAGAACAACGACGACTCGGTGATCCAGCTGCTCAACCCCAACAGACAGACGATTTACTTCAGAGACATGAGGCGTGAGTACCACCAAACATGCCATCATCTTTTTCAGTATGTTTAGGCTCCTGAACTTATTTTACACTTACTGAAGGAAACCTAGGCCAATAACTACACAAGAAGTCCACCAAGCAACAAAGTAACGCATGCTATGGTGTTGGTATTGTTTAAGCCCCCGTCAAATCCATTTCAGTGTTTACGTGTTTTTATATCATATATGTTGCGCTACAGAAACTACCTATATGCCAGTATTTGATTAACCAATGAGTGAAAATGTGTTTTGTAGGTATTGACATTTTATATTTTTTTAAATTTCCTGTGAATATGTGAATAGCACCCCACTAGCCATTCATAGGGACTTCACCTTTGTCTTTTATGTAATGTTTTCACTTCATTTAAAAAAAAAATTACGTCATAAAAAAAATCACCTCTCTTTAAGATTTAAAACATGTTTAACTTTTTTTAAACAGTTTCCCTCTGAATCTACGTTTTATAAAGTATGGTTATTAATTTATTAGAGATACGTATTAACATAGATATAGTGTAAAGAGCTGTAAGGCAAACTTGAGATGTAATTATGATCATTTTTGACAATACAAAACAGCAAACACTGACGTTGTTCTTGGTGAGTTCCGTGGAGAAAGTGCTCATGGCTTGATTACTGTACCTACCAAAGTGGAAATATAGGATGGTCTTGTCAGTGTTGTATAGCTCTATTGATCTGGACTTTGTCTTTGTGTTGTTGTTACTGTGGCAGCTACATTTGTCTTGAGTTGGTTGCACCGATCTGGAGGCCTGTACTACTTGAAGCAAGTTCAGCGCATCCATCTTTCAGTTTCCATAATCATGCTAAGCTGTGTCACAACGGTGCTTGTCAACTGGTTTTGTCAATCCAGGTTCTTCGACTCTTAATTATGAGCGTGTTCGCATAAAAGGGCCAGAGTTGGCATCACATGAGCAGTCACAAACAGGTCTAGAGCTGCTTATTTCTCACCAGAAAAACAAAAGTAAAAAAGCTATAAGTAACACAGCTGCTGCAGCCAAAGACAGGAAGGAAAACTGACAACCAAGTGCCCCCCTGTGTACAACTTAATATTCTAATCAATATCACATCATTAATGCACGAGTACAGCTGACTATAATTACAATTATGCATTCCATTAAATTAACGTGTTGCTTAGATCCATTCTTATAACGTGCAAGACAATTTGAGCCTTATTATTTCAGCTGTTAAACACTCTAAAGGAGCACGTAAATAACAAACATAAAAACAGAATTTAAACAGGCTTACTGTCAAATTTGAGGTCAACAAGTCCAAGGCTGTGGTGTTTTAATTAGTCTCTGTTTTAGGATTATATTACTGCAAAAAGCTAAAGCTAAATCTTTGACTTTCCTCAGACACTCTCTCATTATCCACAAACTGAAGTCCACAGGATGATCCAGGAGAACTGATTGGTCAGTAGGCGGGGCTTTTATACCTGCTGATGTCTTATTTCAAACAAAGTCTGCTCCGTAGCAGGTCAGGTATGCATCGTAAGTTACCACGGCGATAAATGAACCACCTTTGTGACACTGGAAACCCTGTGTTGTACCTGAAGTTACTTTAACCTCTTAACCTTGCTTCGTGTTACAGACCTTCAGGCTGGTGTCCACACTTTCCAGATGCATTTCCTATTAAACAGACTATGACACACCATCAGCTGGTCTCAGTAGGTTACACTTGACGCATGACTAAGGGGCCAGTTTACTGGTGAAGGACTTTTTGGATGGAGGATGAAGCATTAGATGTCATTCTGACTGATCAGTTTCACCAGTGTTTCTGTGTTGTTGATCCTGCTGTTCTGTCAAGTCTGCACTCACACATATTGTACAATATTGCTGCTTGTGATTGACTGAAATGCTGGAGCATATGTTTATTATAGACAAACTCTACTGTAGTTATTTCATGGAGCTAGAGGTACACATTCAAATCAGTGTTTCCTCTAGGATTTTTATTCTCACAAGGCCAATGTCCAGAAAGAATGTATGTTGAGGGACAAATTTGAAACTTACCAGTTTCAGTCTATGCTACAAACACAAATATAATGTACACCTGGTTGATGAAAGAATGACAACGTCGAACAACTGTAATGAATGTATTGTAATGTCGACTGTAATGAATAAGAATGATTAAGCAACGTGGACAGTAATGTAGTGTAGCTGAGCAAACATGCAACAACATAGAGACATTGAGATCACATCTGTATAATGTTGGTGAGTCCAGACCCGCTTTTATACATCGGGTGGACGTGCAATAACATCTGTATAGGACCCGTTTTGGACGTCGGTGTTCATGCAGGACAGGTTCAACATTTGAACATCTGGCTCTGTGCCTTCTTGGTTTTCTCAACATCTGGTCTATTAAAAGACAACTTGCAGGTACATTTCTTGGGGGGATTTATGCATGATGTTAAATGAAAACACATAATATATGCATATCTGAAAGTATTTTCTTAAGTTACAAAGCATAAATTCAAAAATTCAGAGTAAAAAGTCTCAGTTTTCAGCTCTGCTCTTAAAAAATGTCTCTGCTTCCATTATAAAGTCTACTGTATGAGACCGTAAAGAAACAAACAAACAAACAAACAAACAGGACTGTAAACCACTCTAATCCTTAGAAAAACACTCTTAGTTATAATATATTCTGAATATTGCTGCTTATAATATTTTCCCTTCAATACAACTCAGTATTTTACTTAAAAGTATAATAAAAATCCCTCCTCCTCTGTTACAGTACGTACAGTTCACATCTACTGCACCTGACACACACTGAATTAAACTAACACTTCACTGTATATGAGTCGCATTTTACATCTACAACGCTCCTTTTAATGCTTTTGCCACTAATGTACTCTTGACATATTTCCACAAGAAGGGAAAACGTGTTTTGTTCAGGCCATACTGTCACACATCACCACAGTGTCTGCGTAGAAGCCGCTGTAACAGACAAGAGTCAGTAGCACATGAAGTTCCATCAGCGCTGGCTTAAAATGAGCTTTGACGACTTGTCTAACATTTGACACTGGAGCCGAGAGGCAGAACAGCTGACAGAAACACACTGCCCTCGTTTTTCATCCGAGCTCAGGGTTCAGTCCGTTTCGGATCGTCGGGGGGCATTAGCGGACCTCCTCCCTCCTCCCTCTGTCTAAACCTCCAGCAGCATCATAACAGTGTGGAGTTACACTTTACTATGTGTTGGGGTGAGTACAGTTTTGGTTCTGTGTAAAATGTGATAGAAACGTAACAACACAGTGCAAACAGCATAGCTAAAGGTACGGACTCTCCTTATCCTGATTCTTAGGGTTAGGGTTACGGTTAATCCGGTAAATATAGGTGACTTCCAACACATAACGCAGCCATACCCATAATCCTCAGTGTTCCTCGACATGTTCAGTATCGTATGAAACTAGAGAAGCTACACTTTAGATCCATACCAAGCATAATACAGCCTGACCTGACCAGTTCATGTCAGCCCCAAAGGAAGCACACAGCCAAACTTTTTACACATTTTACAGCCACCATGTCCAATTTTGTCCCAATATTCCATCAAATCCTAAAGCCATTGATACTGTTTACTTTCACTTTCATGGTCACTTTGCTTCAATCACCACACATTTCCAAGTCAAACAGTGCAGTGCTAACCTGCAATTATCGTAGCCTCCTCCTCCCTCCCCCATTTCAATGCCCGTCAGTTGTGCAGATGATCCGCATTTTTATGGAAATATTTTGTGCACAATGGTAGAAACTGATAATACACTGGGAAAATGTCATAGCCAATGGCTGCATTGAGTTCATATAGCCTCCTGTAGTGGAAGTAAGTAGCATTTCCAGATTCTCTTTAAAGTGCAAAAAAGTCCCATTGGCACAGTTTGGGCGTCCATGTGCCAACTTCACAGTCCACCAAAAACCTATGTAGAATCAATGTGCTTTGTGTTACACTCATCTACTTTGGTACAGTTGTAGTCAAGGTGTTGTTGAATGGATTCGGGGGCATCTTTTTAGTTTTGATCAGTGCTATCATGGTGCTATCTACTGTCTAATTTAGAATACATTGTAGGCAAGGATACATTTCTCTTGTGGTTTAACACAGTTTTCTCAGGCATAATAACAGTCACAGTGTTACTGATATTGGATTTATATACTAAGATCTTATCTTTACATAGAGGCCAATATTATGCATATTGACATGACAAGCTATTCTCGTTTCATTTTGGGTATGTCTGTTAAGGCGATATCTGAACCAATCTGAAACATATCATTACAGTGCCACTGTAAAATGAATTTATATAAAAAATCATATAATAATATGAAAATGACAATAATGAAATATCATCTTTATTATTAGAATTTCTGTAATGAAAATGGAAAACTTTCTAGGAAGTTTTCCACAGAAAGCTCTGGTACTTTGGGGATTTTGACCAAATTCATACATCTTATGTTGTGTTTTCTAGGGCACACTTTGAGAAGACCCTCTGTATGGTCCTCTTGTGGCGTATTTTGCCTAGAATATTCACATTTAAGTCCACACAGCAAATACCAGTGTTATTTCTTACACTGTGGAGTTTATTGGAGATGTACATGTGTCTAGTGGTGTGGTGCTCTGTGGTGCTAGGTCTTTATTCCATGTCGGTGTAAAATTGATTTTTTTATTGAAAGTATGGTATTCAAAGATAATAGTAAGTGAAGGCAGTAAAGGAGTGAAACGAGGCTGTCTGAAATGTCATAAAATCTCTCATTTTGAACTGACATTTGAAAGACGTTGCTAAAACTTTGATTCTGGGTCCTTACATTAAATTGATGTCTTTCGTACGTGTCTTTGCTCAACGGGAGTAATTTAATCGGAGCCTATAAAGACTTCATGTTATGGGGATTTCAGCTTTATTGAAATTCAAATAAACATTCACAAAGAAAGTTAGAAGTGCCCTATGTGACACTGATGAAACTTACTGTAAGATTCACAAAACTTTGAACACGCTTCAGAAGCGTTGAAGTGATTTTATCCACCGATCAGCCGTGACATTGTGAGGACTAACGGGTGAAGTGGTGATCATGTTGATTATCTCATTACAATGGCTCCTTTCAGTGGGTGGGATATATTAGGCAGCAAGTGAACATTTAGTCCTTGAAGTTGATGTGTTAGAAGCAGCAAAATGGGCAGCGTAAGGATCTGAGTGACTTTGACAAGGACCACATTGTGATGGTGACGACCGGGTCAGAGCATCTCCAAAGCTGCAGGTCTTGTTGGGTTGGGTCTGCAGTGTTTAGAACTTACCAAAGGAAGGACAACTGGATCTCAACCCAATCAAGCATTGTGGGATGTGCTGAACAAATAAGTCTGATCTATGGAGGCCCCACCTTCCAACTTACAGGATTTAAAGGATCTTCCTCCAATGTCTTAGTGCCAGATACCACAGCACACCTTCAGAGGTTTTGTGGAGTCCAAGCCTCAGGTCAGAGCTGTTTTGCAGCAGAAGGGGGAACTTCACAGGTACAGGTGCAGGTGGTAATAATGTTATTCCACTCCACATGGAAAATTTGGTTTGCATGTATTTTTGTAAGTCTTACATGTAAGACATCCACAAAAAACCTTTTGGATCCATGCCCTACACCCAACAGGAAATCCGCCATTTTGTTATAAATATGCAATTTATGCACAGTTTTTTGCCATTTCCAGCCATTATTTCATCGTGAAATGATTGATAATATGTATTTGTTTGCTACTTCCAGAGAGTGGACAAAGTAAGTGATATTTAACTCCTTAGAGTAACATCTGATAAGGGGCCAGCCTAAATGACTGCAATAAAACCCCTCAACTTCAGCCCGCCCCAACGTACGCTAATCATAGCTAATTATAGGCCCAATCATAGCTGCTTGCAGATTTAATAATGTTTGTATTTAATGAAAGCATCCTAACTAGTGCTCAACATTGTAATGATCAGTGACCCGAGAGTGCCTGGCATCAATGGGAGGTGCGACTGCTCATTCGGTCGTCACTAAATGGCCACAGTGAGCAGCGAGCATTATAAGGTTAGCAGACATTTGGATCAGCGAGGTTTTAATTCATTGTTGTTTTTCTTTTATATAATTTTACCAGGCAAAAATCTGTAATTACTGGCTAATGGAAACCCTGATTCAGATAATATGGTCATTAGTTTCTTTTCTCACCGTTCTCCTGCTATATCCTGAATGGCTCATATTGGCCTGAAAGCATCCTGCTTTTGCAGAAAGGAGCGCACAAACACAATTATACACCTGGATACAATTACACAAATAACAAGGTTTACAATGTAACCAAAAACCCCTGAAATTCAATACTTATTTTCATATACTGTTTTTGGAACTTTGGCCTGTTTGTTACATTAGTTTTGAAAACAGTGAAAACAGAAACTTACTGTTTCACATACGCAGTCATCATTCATATAATAAACTATTCTTACAGGCTTTTACACAATATAAAACAAGTGTAGCACCACACAATTCTAATCCTGGAGTTCATTGTGACTATTTTGTAAAGGAAAAGAGAAATGTTGTTAATTAATAATGAACACTTAAACCATACAAACTGTCCTCTGGAGGCTGGTCTACATACAAATGATTCAGTTCTACTAGATGATATAACAGTAAAGTGTTTCTGGTTCATTCTTTTATAATTAAGGGCTCCACTTTACCTCAGTGGATTGTCATAAACTACAGTTGCACCTGTTTAGCAAAGCTAGTGTATAATTGGTCATATAATAGGTTATTATACAGCTGTCAGAGGAGGAGGCAGGCTGCATCTGGCAGCAGACCCGACTGCACTGTCCCTGTCAATGTCTGATACCGAATGTGTTTAATCACTGTAAGAAACACTTTAATGTGAGGAAATGGCATAAAACCCATCCCCGTTGCATGTGTACAGTACAGCTTCATTTTTCTCTGTTTCACTGTGAATGTAGTTACGTCTTTGGACAGCTGTTACGATGTGAGATGTATCGAACAGGTTGGGGCCCCGGGCTGTTAGCGGGCCCCCGAGGGCCGACAAACTGTACTCCACAGCAGTGTCTGGAAATGTGGCTTTTCACTGCAGTGACCATAACCCCCTTCAACAACCAGTGGATGATTTGCAATCGCATTTCCTCCTATATAGTCTGACAAAGTTCAAACAAACTGAAGCTGTTTTATGGCTCTGATCTGATCCGCCTGAGGGTTGAAGTGAGTTTTGTAGGTCGGCCTTTCTTAAATGTTAAAACCAGTACAAAATCTCATGTGAACCTGAACTCCTCCTGTCTCACGTCCACACCTGGACATCCAGCTCCTCATCACCTCCATCTCAGCCTCTCTCTGACATTGAAGCAATTTTCAGAATCGTGCAGTGTGTGGAGTTAGACTCAGAAAATGTATCATGTCATCATTTATTCTATTCCTTCGGAGACTTTGCAGAGTCTGGACAGACATGGATGGAAAGTGACAGTGGAGTGGCTGACGGCAGCATACGACCTCGGGAACTGGTTCTAGTTTTTACCAAAATCGTCCCTAATGTGTAATTAGCAGATATGCTTTTGGAAGCAAAACGATTTGTTAATGATACAGCGAAGTTGAAAAAAAATGTTAATTAGATAACATTATTATGGTTGTGTTGAGGGTATGCAAAGCACTAGAACTTTATGGATTTTGGATGTTGGAAAGAAAATGAAATGCTGTGTTTTGTTCAGACAGTTTATTCAAAGGTTCAGTGTCGACATTTATGCAACTTCGTAACACTTCATAATGATGCAGGTAGAAAATGTTTTCCAGTCTGCGTTACATCAGAAGATGTATTTAGTTTTGCAAATGAGTTGCAAATGAGCATAATTTCTATCAGTTAGGCTGGTTGAACAAAATGATAAGGTAACCAAACCGCCGTAGAAATGTATTAACTGCATTTAGCAAACAAGTCGAGTATCAACGTAATGATTTAGAGACAGGGTTTTTTCTATAGATTTGATTGAATCCTTAATGATTACCTTTGACTCCGTAAATGAACAGAGCGTTATCAGAGCCTTTCGTGCTGATGTTTCATGAGAGAAGCGTGATGTTTTAGTTCGGTACGAATATGACCAGAAGGCTTACTCAGAGCCTGTGCCGCGCTGATAATAACACATTTCTCTCGCTTTACCTGACTCCATGACCTCATTGTACTTTACCTGACCCGGCTCACTGTTTACCTGTTATTTCAGCTACTTTTAGCGATTGTTATACTTTTCCGCTCTTTCATCCTGACTAACACCAAAGCCTGTGTGTGTGCGAGTGTGTGTGTGTGTGTGTGAGTGTGTGAGTGCGTGTGAGTGTGTGTGTGCGTGCGTGTGCGCGCGTGTGTGAGTGCGTGTGAGTGTGTGTGTGTGTGTGTGTGTGTGTGAGTGTGTGTGTGTGTGTGTGTGTGCGCGTTTGTGTGTGTGTGCGTGTGCGCGTGTGCGTGTGCGTGTGCGCGTGTGCGTGTTTCTAACCCCACTCCTACACACTGTTCTGTAACGTCTGACGGAAGAGCACAGAGAGAAAACTAAACAGACGAGAAGAGAAGACACTTCTACTGCACGTATTTAGAATTTCAGAAAATCGCATTCATTTGATTACTATCTCTCATCGTAGTATATTTTAACCTCCTCGCATCCACCAGGTCACCAGCGATCTGTTTCAGGGTTAGGGTTACATTTGAACCATGTTTAAACTGACATAGTTTAGGATGGTTCGGCCACATATTAAACGCAGAAACTAGAAGATGTTCAAATTAAGTCCAATACATGCATTTTGGCTTTACCACTTCTTCTGTTATAGCCCTAACAGTTAGGGTTTCATCAAAAGAGTTGGAATTAATCATTAAAAACCTGCAGCAAACAGCAGTTCTATGTGGGTATTTCTGAGGAGAGGTGAGCTAATTACAGCTCATGAGCCAGTCACAGCTGCTCTACCAAATGCTATTTTATACCTTTTAAAGACTATTTTTGTGTCTTGTTGTTAGGTGTCGGTGTGTTCTGACTGACGTGTCTCCTGCTTATACACACCACCGCCAGATGCAATGCCGCAAAATAATAACACAGGTCAAACAATACATTTGAACCTTCTTCTCCATATTCCAAAGACACTTTTATTTCTTCTATCCTTATTTATTCCAAACATCTGCTTCTTTCCAAGCAGATTAATAAACTGGAGTTTGTCGCTAATGTTAAACTGTAAAACTTTCCGGACGGCTCGAGAAAAGCCCAGATTAAATCATTAATGAAGGTATTGAGCTGTGCCAGCTCTAAGTGCATTTACACTCAAAATGAAGTCAACAATCTAATGAGAACATGAACACTTCTGCTTCCATCATCATAAATCATCTGCACGGGAGCTGTATTTTTATTTATTCATCATTTCTGTAAATAATTTGTATTCCGTGGTGTGCACTTCTGAAGCTTTTGTCTCTACTGAGCACATGCTTAACGGCTGCTGAAACACATCCAGTGTAGGTGTTTCCAATGACTGGAGCAGATTCTAGTCTTGGACGGTCAGAGTACAGTAGCACACACATAATGACTGAGGCTGTGTCCACGTTAACACTTTGTTGTTTTAAAACACTTTGGTTGTGTTTACACCTAGCGTCCACACTGCTCCGGCATTTCAGGATTTTAATTGGTAAACTCGGGGCTTGCATTGAAGTCTGGATGGACAGAAATGGTGAATGTTGAATACAGTGATGCAGACACTCAAGTTTCCTCTGGTTGCAAGACGTTGCAGGCTGAAATATAACATTTCAAGCAATTGTGATATTTTATATAGGCATCAAAAATGAATGAGGCGACATGATCGTTTGTGACTTCAGTCTTCTTAGCTGTTAAGACATCAAATAATCAACAGCAGACATGTGAGGCCACAATGCATGTGTTAGACTTCATTTGAAAGGGAACATGTTCTAGTTTCTGTGTTTAACGACATCCGTTTAAGCATGGCTCAGATGTAACTCTAACTCTAAACCTAAAATGGGTCCTGGTGACCTGATGGATGTTAAGTTAAGTAACTCAGACCAAACACATTTTTATCACATTTATCCACCACAGATTCCCCGTGAGCTCAGACACTTCTTATTCATCTTCAGCACATTTACAAACACACATACAACACAAGGGCACACACACCCACAAAGCCAGCATACGTATTCCAAAGCGAGCGCCATATTTATCTGCAGTTGCGAGTCGACTCCCACAAGCTGGCTGTCAAGGGCAAGGTGTTCTTCTTTGACGGCGGCTTCTTGATCTCCTGTGATCCCTCGCAGGCGCCTTCACCGCAGCCGCACCGCTTCGTTATGACACGGCCTCCAAACAGCACTGCCCCCTTCAAAATATCACATCTGTTATCTCAGGCTGAAATCCACGGCGGTGGATTATTTGAGAGGAGGAAGAAGGGGAGGGAGGGGAGAAAGATGAGGACACAGAGCTTTGAAACGTGCTGCAGAATAACTGGACATGCTGCATGTCCACCCAAAGCTTCTTATGGATTCTGGACCATTTTATTTACTTTTTTAGTCAAGTGCAGTTGTCCACCACTATCCTATCCTTTCATCATTGCGATGGATGGATGGATGGATGGATGGATGGACGGACGGACGGACGGACGGATGGATGGACAGATGGATGGATGGATGGATGGATGGATGGATGGATGGACGGATGGATGGATGGACAGACGGATGAGTGGGTGGGAAAGTCTAAACTGGACCTGATATATGTACCTACGAAATTTAGTACGTCATAAACCTCTTGCAGCTG
>JAPQRN010016959.1:7033-20805 GCA_037367275.1 Coranthus polyacanthus | reverse complement strand
GGGTTCAGCCAAAATGCATGTAATAGACTTTACCTGAAAGGGAACATGTTCTAGTTTCATTGTTTGACATGTGAGTAAAACAGGGCTCAAATGTAACCCTAACCCCAAACTCAACTTAAATGTGTTTTTAATGCTATTAGAAACAATCAAACTCATGAGGCTTTTCGTAATGTAAACACTACAAACTGTTAATGTTTTAAGCACTTACAATGTTCTATTATCTAACAACAAATGTGTTTATGATGCTATTATTAACACTTGAATATCGTCTTATTAACACATAATGATAATGTTAATAATAGGGATGCACCAATTCTGAAATTCTGGGCCAGTACTGATGGTTAAAATAACACATTAGGTGATAGTTTAGGCTGAGGTTTTTTTTGTTACTTCGTCTTCATGCCAGTAAAGTCACAGTTCCCATCAATGAAATCACATCTTGTAAGGACCTTATTACTATTAACTAAACACCTTAATATAAAGCGTTACCGTCTGTTTTTATGTTAACTACAAATGAATAGTTGTTAGGAAAGAAATGAATGAAGTTAGGTGTAACAAATGCAAAAACTACTGTGCAACTGAAATCAAATCATAAAGTGAAAAGGCTATTAGTCATGCTAACAGAAGATGCAAATGGCATTTCAGAGCCATTTTTTCCAACTTTTAATATTAAAAAACTATTTTTACACAGGTAGTTGTGTTTTTGTCAGTTATCACTGGCTTTATTCAGTGTAGCATTATTCTTTTCGTGTGTACTACACTACATGTTACCAAGTGTACATGCTGAACTACGTTGTCTCTCATGCACCCTTATTTTATGGAAGCTGAAAAATTGGGGAAAGTAGAAGTTCAGCTCTACTGAAAGGAAGTCGTCTGGAACGGGGACTGCATGTTCTTTCCATGTTTCCCTTCAGTTTCTTTTTGTAAAAAGGAAAAATGCACGACATACTGACAAACAGGATACAGGTCTCTTCAGCTTGTGGGTTTGATCAACACAGTCATCACCTGTTTTCTCGATCTTCTCCCTGTGAGGACTGTGTACTTTTTACGACTTTTGCCCACCAGAATCTTGATAACCTCGCTGACATCAGAGCATATTTTGTTCCGAAATGCTTTGGACACTTTTTACGTTGTGTTCAGTGTCAGGTTTTTCTTCTCATCGTGTGCCCCCTGCAACAGCTCTGGCTGCTTATTAGTTTAGGAATCTCTGCTTTAGACTTTGACACAACTCTTTGTGTTTCTGTCACACAGTCAGTAGGCAGCGGGGTCTCACTATACACTATGTTCTCCTGTACAACATAACAGATTGAACAGCCAGTACATGCGGCATAGACTGTGAATAAGTTTTACAGTGCCAAGTAAAAACTTTGGGTTGTCTTTTTCATCATGACAGGTAATTATCACTTAGACCTAATGTCTTCAGTATCAGATGTGACCTATTTTAGTGTCTGACCAGGCTCTTTAACAAAAAGTAGCTTAGATAATCTTTGCAGTTGAAAGGGCTTTTAGCATGTTAATGTCAAGTAGAAACAGCAGGAGGGAGTCCAGCTGGAACAGGCGGGCTGAGATAGACAAGTCTTTCAACTCACTCTTGGCTTTCATCTCAAGGAGCTCTTCATATTGTGGAAAAGAAGAACCACACACAACACAGATGTGCCGCTGGAATAAGCTGCAGTTACATGTTTAAGAAGCATCTTGTTGGATTTACAGTCTTGTTAAAAATATCATTTGTAATATTCCTACTTTAAAACAATTCAGAAATTAATTACAATTATAAATGGCAGCAGCGTTGTCAAAGATGGAAGTATATTGTGTTGCAGAGACAGATACAGACAGCGTCTGTAGCAGTTAGCATGCTAACCAGCTCACCCTGGACCATCCTATGTCATTATATCACTTTGTAAAACTAGAGTGAGTAGTGAGTCACTGTAGTGCACACTGTGCCTTCAGTCAAATATGAGAAGATTTAGCGCTGCTGTTTGGATTGGTTCCATGACTGATCACGATTGGATTACTGATCCCGTTCTCACTCGTCACATTCTGCCGCTTGGTCCTGAGCCTTTGGCATCTGGAGTCAGTGAAAGTCCTCAGATGTTGGAAATTGACGACATGAGCGAGGTGACCACGAGATCGTGGTGCAGGACCAGTTTTAGCCTGCTATATTAGGGTGGGCTGGTAGAGCATAATTTAAAATACTAAAATATAACGCATATAGAAGACATTTCACAAGTTAATCAGGTTACTGTTAATATTAGATATATTTTATCATCGTCCGTCTGTGCCTGCTACTACATTAAAGTAAACTTTCTGGTACAATTCTGTTCATTCTGTTCAAATATGTGACTCCCATGATTAAAATTAGCATTATCGCAACCTTGTAACTTTTCTGTGTATTTTCCATTGGCCAAACAAAGTTTTCAAACTTTCAAAAATTTTAAACTTTAGACCAGGGTTTATGATCTACTTCAAATGACTTGATGTTTCCTTGTCCTGCCACTGAAAATAAAAAGAATAAGAAAACTAAGAATGTAAACAGAACATTAAATCAAAATGAACAAAATAAGCAACAAAATAGACCAAAATAAACAGATAAAAGTAGACCAGTGTCTCCTGTCTCATTTCTTTTACTCTGAAATGAATTGGAAACAAGCAGAAATTCACTTTTATTTTCCACATCTTCTAAAACTTCTGTTAAAAATAGCAGTACATTTGGATGTAAACCTGACTCTAATCTGCTTGTACTAATGTATTGTTTCCAAAATCAAAATGTCAGACATTATCTCAATATGTGGGACAAAGTGGGGACAAGTGATACAAATGTTAGTTAAACCTGGTCACCCTAGTTAATTCATTTCAAGTGTTGATCGCTGTAAACAGAAGATGTAACTGAGGTTACATCAAGATAACTTTGATTATTTTTTTTCATCCATCGTCCAAGTTTTTTGGTATTTTTCAGCATCACTTGCTCACAGTGAGGGAGGTGTCTCAATGATCTTTGTGTTTCTATTATATTCTAGTTCTTGCAGATTAAATCACCTAACACATCTTTTCATTTAGTCTGTGTGAAATGCCAGCCTTTGGAATGGCTTCTTTGCCTCGAACTACAATTACAGCTCATTTGACAGTTTTATTTCTCTATACGATGAGTATAAGGTCTTGACGTTACTATATTGAATTGGAGTGAAGTGAATTTGGCCGTCACCAGTCTATCCAGCGCCATCATGTGGAGAGGGAGGGTAGTGATGCCCTGGAAAGCCTTAAATGTTTAAAAAAATATCAATACTGGGGGTGTAAGAAAATATCGATACACTTTGAGTATCTATAGCTCATGATATCACCATATCCACTTCCTGTCCATTGACTCCAAAATACCCCATCTAGGAAAAACATAGATCCTTACCATTTGCAAACACGACATCGGTGAGAATGATGTCAATAGGAGTAACATATATGATGGGTATCAGTGAAAAGGTTGTGGAATCAGAAAAAAAAAAAGTCCACATAAACCTTAACAACTGCTGAAGCAAAGCTGAAAAGCTTCTGTATTCTGGATTAAGGTGGTGGCTGCATGGTGATTTGGAAGCCTGGACTTCACAGAAGCAGGGAGGAGGCCGATTGTAAGAATGTAATTACCCCTGCCCCACCCCATCTCACCCACTCTGACACCCAATAATAAAACTTTGATGTGCTCCTCTCAAAAAGTAGCAGCAGCCACTAATCACAATTGATTGCAGCCACTTAGGCGAGGCGCACTCATCATCTCCTGCTATCTCTGGATGGGAGTCATCCTCAGCTGAGGGGAAAAAAACTATTCAAATGAAATGCAGAGATGCAATGAAGGAGATGAATCAAGGGAGAAAAAAAGAACAAGAGAGATGAATTATAATCATGCAGACAGCATCAGTGAAAAAGGGGGAAAAAGCCATTACAAGATTTATTGATCCCAGTCTTTGTATGTTTTGTTCTTAAGTTTATTTGCTCCAACCTTCTAATCGATCCATGCATTTTGGCTTAAAATCAGCTACTTTCTAATGGAGAAAGCTGCTCCTTGGTGGATGAAAACTTTTAAGACGAAGGAGTGGGCTTAACACAACTATTTTTGAAGCACACCCACAATTATGTAAATGCTTAACAGGAGGGACTGCAAGTAGGAATTATCCACATATGTGAACAATCTGAGAATTTCCCACTGCTTTGAAACTGACCTTTGACCTTTGAGTCTGGCCCTTTGGAATGGTTGAAAAAAGCTTCAGTTCAGTTCAGTTTTATTTATATAGCACCACTTCACTGCAAAGTCATCTCAAGTCACTTTACATAGTAATGTCTTCTTTCAGTATTAATAAATCTTTCAGTTTTGATGAAAAAAAAAACAAAAAAAAAAATGTTTCACTTCAGAGCTCCTAGGTTTCAAAGAAATTGAACTTTAAAAACTGACCTCTGATGAATATCTATATCTATATAAGCGTAGCTACGTCTGTTTAAATCTTGTCTTAGTGAGCAACAAGAAAAGAGTGATCTCGGAATATCCGGGAACAAACAGAGACATAAGGGGTAAAAGGATGTGATTTTGTAACCGGTAGCCACTGTAGAGGCACCAGGATGTGTGAAATGTGATCATGTTTTCGTTTTGTCCCAGTTAAAACCAGCTGAGTTTTGGTTAAAGTGCAAGTGGGAAAGGGATGCAAAGAGCAGTGAGTTACAGTAGTTCAATCAGCTTGAGTAACAGTCTCCAGGTTAAAAAAAACCCCAACATTTCTGCATGTTGGGTTAGTAAAAAACTATGCACCAAGAGCGTCAGACACCTCGCGGAGTCCCTCAAGGGCCGATTCTTGGGCCTACTCTGTTGTCATTATATGTTAACTCCCCGGGTGGTATCTCTTACTATACGCTGATGACATGCAGCTTTACTGCTCTGTTGGTCCTAATAATCTCATAACTCATTTCATAATCCCTAACCCTAACCCACCTTTTATGATTGTCTGTCTTCTGTTACAAATTGGATGTTTCAAAATGTCCTCAACTCAAGTCAAAAGTCTTTGTGATCGACCCTGATTGTTTTACTATGGAAGTCACCATATTGGCCCCTTTGCTAACATCAAGTCTCTCTCTAAGAGCCATAATCTTTTTGACCAATATTTAAACTTATCATATTACTGAGCTCATTCAGACTCGCTTCAGGCAGTTGACAAACATTGCAAAAATCAAAGCTTATCTTGAGTCCTGTCTCGCTTGTTTTCAGTTGGACCAGTATGTGGCAACCAGACCATTAACAAAAGTAGCCTTCAAGCCCACATCACCCCCATTCCTGCACCCCTTCACTGGCTTCCAATTAAATACTCAGTTGAATAGTCTGCTTAAAAATGGAAACTGATATTGCAATTACATTTGACGTGACCTAAGGAAATGTAAATGTAAATCCAAAAAAATTGTCTAAGTCAAGAGGATATTATGAAACAAGACTGAAAGAGCAGGATAAGGGCATGTAGCTAAAGGTCATCTTTTGTTTTCTTCTAAGTACATAAACAGACCAACAGGGAAATGTCATTCTCTTTCCCAAGTTTAGTCCTTTTTTAAAGTACTGCTGTGTGTTCTCCATCATCTTTCCTCGTATCTCTTTGAGTCTACTATTGTGCCACACGTCTGGCATGAAGAGCTATGTCCTTGCATTCTTTCTGATATACAGCCAGTTGTATTAACATTTATTAGAAAGTTTTTTTTCCATTTACTTGCTTATAAGCAAGCAAATGGTACCAGTATTAACATTAGTGGACATTTTGCAGCTAAATTTATATGTTCTTAGTGGGCACTATGCCACAAACAGTAAGTATAAAGATAAAATAGATGTCATAAACGGAGTAATTTTTGACCTAAAGTGACCACACCATCTGCAGGGCAGTACATCACCCTGACATCTTTATGAGAAAGACACATCTCCATCCAAGATACAGTGCCAACAGAACAAAGAGGCTCCATTCTAGTTAAAAGTACAGTCAAAAGGTGGTTGGCAGACTGCAGCTTTTATTGCATGATTTCTTTTTTGGATGAACTTTATGGTTACACTTCCATTCCTTTTTCTTTAAAGGTGTACCAGACCTTAACCTCGCTGCAGGTTTTTGGGAAGATTTGGAAAACTAAAAATATTGAAACTCTGTGGAACATTACAGGAAATTCGGTTGCTCAAACATAATGAATACCAGTGGTGGACTATAAACTCAGTACCTGTAGTACTACTTCAGAACAGATTTGAGCTACTTGTACTTTACTTGAGTCCTTCCATTTTCTGCAGCTTTATCCTTCTTCTCCACTACATCTCAGAGGCAAATATAGTACTTTTGACTTCAACTAAATTTGTTAGACAGATTTAGTTACTTTTCATGTTACAGTTTTCCATCCTCTTCCACACATTGTTGTATTTCTATTTTTTCGTTCGTTTTTTTTTTCGATTTTTACGTTTTTTCTTTCTGGTCCGCAACTTTATGACAACCTGCCACATGGCGCCAATGCAACAAGACGAGACGCACATCTTCTCCATAGCAGCATCTCCCTTTATTTACATTCTAACTGCCGGCTTCTGAGGCTTTTTGTAACCGGACACGATTTGCAGTGTGTTAAAATATGAATGAGGTTAGTGGATAGTGAGTAATCTGCAACAGTTGCATTTCTAGAATTGATGAAACTGTGAAAACAAAAACCACTGGGTATTCGAGGCAGCATTTTCATCAGGAGAACGGCTGATGATAACACTGCACTTCTTAGTGACAGGTGAGCTACAGCCAGGAAATACTGAGGAAAAACATACACTGTAGACAGTAACACTGCCTTTTAAAACCAGCTTGAGTCGAGCAGAGACGGGCCAGGTCACACCACTGCAACTTCCCCCTGCGACGTTTAGTGTCACCGCGAATCTTTGGTCTGAAGTTGGACAAAAGTATTGTACAGTCTGAACACGGCATTAAACATGCACAGCAGTAAAATGATTCCAAAAACGTCATATGTAATATTAAAACACTGACACAGACCATTACCTATACTTACATGTTTTGAATGCAGAGCTTTTACTTGTAGTGGAGTATTTTCACAGTGTGGTATTAGTACTTTTTTCTGCAGTCAAGGATGTGAATACTTCTTCCACCACCGGTAAATACTAAATAATGGATCTGTTTGGGTACACCGGGAGACACGGGGTCGTCTTATCAGCATTTTCAAACAACATACAAAGGCCGATATTTTTATTTCCCCAATCTTCTCCAATTTTGTCTACCAGAAATTCTATTCAAGTATGACTAAATTACAAATGCAAACGTGTTTTTCCGACAAACATAATTAGAGGCTACATGATTTCATCTGTTACCAAAGTCAGGAGGAGGTGGGTCAGACTAGATGGAGGCCGTAGAGAACCAGACATTCTATCATTTTTCACATCTTTGCAGACTTTTTCTGCATCAAACCAAAAACCTGTCATCTTCCTGTAAACCAACCAAATGCTGCCAGAAAACATAACCATAAAAAGTTTAATAATGCTATAGTCACAACCAGCAGGTCTGGTACAACATCACAGCAGAAACGAATTTTGTTTGGACTTCCCTGCTGCCTTCATGAAATTTATGAGGCATAATGAATAAGTTAGGCTTTTAAATTAGTTTAGGCTTATTATTTTTTTATCCACAAGGACCTGTAATTGGTAAAAAAAAAAATCTTAAATAACCTAATAAACTGAGTTGTGGAGATGATGCTGGGGACACATTAAATGAAGTTCTGAGTCTGTTGAAAAAGAATATAACACATCATTTCACAAAAGAACAAATCACTGATGTTAGTATAGTTATGGGTTTCCTGAGTGGATCTATAGTATAGCATTAGCATAACTATTAAAGAATGTGTGTTAATTGCAAACTAATTTACTAAACCACGTAGAAACCTGTGAGTAATTGCTTAGTCTATTCTAATTCTGTTCTTTTCCAAGAGCAATATTTTTGAGTAGCAAATAACAGAGGAACACTATGTTGTCTTGGTATCCACGATATTTGCACATGACTTTCATGCCACTGGATGCTGTTTTACTGAAAGATAGCATATATAACTATATATATATATATAATCAAGACTATAATAGGAGAATGTGTGACTTGGGATCAGTTCTGCCTCAGGTCGATGTCTCTTCAGTGTGAACGCTGCAGCACTGGTATGTTTGAATCAGGGAATATTTAATTCAATTAAATCATCAAGATTAGAGACTGACCTCTCATTTTAATGAGAGCAAACAAGGCTTTTGAATGAGCTACACTAATTAGGGGCATATTATTCATGTGCCACAAGAAGGGCTTCATTGTGCTTAGACAAAAGAAACTAATCGCTGCACTAACAGAAGCCAACCGTCTAAGATTTTTTTTTCATGGCGAATGTGAGGGAGGAATAAGCTTTGGTTTGGAGAAATAACCCCCTCTTCTCGCAGTTTCAGATTGTTGCGTTCCACATGTTTCCTGGTTTTATCGACATCAGGGTTTTTTTTTTACACTTTTCAAAATTGGGCGATGGCGGCTCCATATTTTGTCATTTACAGAGCACCCCATCATCATGACCGGTCAGGGATTTTGGGGCAAAGATAAAGATGATATGGTCCTTTGGATTAAACCAATCCGAATCAAATGATCAAATGAACTTGCATATAGATGACCTGCCTTTACACACAAAATGATCAGTAAAAATAACCTTTTGGTCTTGTTGAGTTTGAATTTTGGAAACGATGAATATATATTTTTCCTCTTCTTTCCTTTAACGTAATGGCAAATGTTACGGCACCTCTTAAAATGCATCTGATGTTCTTGTTTAATGATGCACAAAATCAATTGTGCTGATTGGTATTCCTGCCTCTCACTGACAGAGCACATTCTTTTCCTCTGACTCCATCACTGTCCATGTCTCTCTGGACATTAAAGACCAGCAGCAGCATCTTCCTTTACTTCATCACGGCTGACATCCTTTTGAAATCCTAATGTAACCTGGCAGTTTTTCCATCTATTCCTTTCTGTTTGGAGATCTTCCATGTCAGAAGTCTCCATGTTTAATGCTTAGAGCAGTGAGGGAAAAGACAGAGGACGAGTACACAGATCTATATGAAGAGAGCACAGAGTGCAAAGAGCCCAGGGAGGCTGTCAATCACGGAAGACTTTATCAGCACATCGAAGGTGGTTGCGAGAGGTAGGCTTTCATCTGAAGCACGTGTTGTCATTACAGCTGATGCCGTGTGCTCAGGTAGGTGGGCAAACAAGGCTAGATAAGATGAAAGAGGCTGCACATGAGGAAAAGGCAGGATTTACGGATTTGTCTTTGATTTGTCTGTAGGCCGGCTAAAGGGCAATCAGAGATGACGGTCTATATTAATGCCAGCAATGATGTTAGCATGTGAGTTGTGTTTAGCCAGAACCATACCTAAATAATAAAGCAGGAACTGTACGGACCCACGGCAACCGAAAGGACCAGCTGATCAGAATACATCTGTTCTTATAATACCATTTTTCCAGAGGCAGCAAAAGTAGAAGAAGAACAAGAATAAGTTCTGAAATGTACTCAAAGAGGAAAAGTAAACATGTTGTCAACACAAGACCTGAACCTTTCTAAGGTTATTTGATGGTTAAATTAATACATTTTATGTTATGACTAAACCCTTGTTACCTGAGTGGCCTCATCCTGAATAATCTAGCCTGATCCTACCAGTTCTGTGCGGTCCAGTTTGGAGACTGGCTCAGCTGAACAGATGCTCTGTTCCTCCTCTGGTACTACTGGGGTTCTGTCCTTGTTCCTGTTTCCTGCTCAGACCAGGCTCTCTGCTAGATAGCTGAATTTTGGAAAAACAAGTCTATGTTTTTTTAAGTACAATATCTCTACTGGCTTTTTCCCTTTTAGCCTCTCACTGTGCTTCTCCACTGCTCCACTGTTTCGTCCGTTGTATATTTAACCTAATATACAACCCTAACCCTAACCCTAACTTTAACATCCATTCTGCCTCTGTCGAATCTCCTTCTCTTGTCTTGTCTACACGTCTGTCATGCGTGATATGCACACCCTGCTGCTGCTCTTTACACCAACGGATCGACTTTTCTGTGTGTTATTGTTCCGTCCACATAGGTTGAAAAATAATCGATAATTCCCCTTGCATGTATTAAAAACAAAGTAATGAGCCTGTTTTGAAAATGTAAGGAGTAGAAAGTACCGATATTTGAGTTAAAACGTAGGCAGTGAAAAGTCAAGTAAAGTACAGATATCTGAATAATCTAATGTGGTGGTTGCTTGACTCTGGGGCCGAATCTGCATCCGGACACAACTATCCAAGACTCTGGAAAGACGTGTCCACATGTTGACTCCAATTTACAAGCAGGATAATCTATGGAACCTCATAAAGCCTGTTATCAACCCTTACTTATTATGCTGTTAAATAATAATTAACAACACTGTATGATCATGGCAATCATATGACAAAAGCTATAATTTCCTCTACGTTTGCGTGTCATGAAATGAACTGGCTGTATTCATAAATGTGCACATTGTTAGTAGATCACCTGCAGAACTGGACACCTGTGTGTCCTGGATTGCGCCGTCCTGCTAAATTTAGCAGCTTAGTAAATCTGGCCCCTACTTGTCTTCTTAAACCTACAGTAAATGACTGTTATTCCGCTGAGCTTGTATGATTGTACCTCCCAGCATGTGTTGATATCCCGTATAAATAATAAACTGCACTGTGTGTGTGTTTTTTTTTGTCCTTCAGCTTTGAAAGACGCTCGCTTTCAGCTGGTGAACTTCTCAGACAATGAGCTGCGGGTGTCGCTGTCCAACGTCTCGCTGTCAGACGAGGGCCGATATGTTTGCCAGCTCTACACGGACCCACCGCAGGAGGCCTACGCCGACATCACCGTGCTAAGTACGACGACACAACACGTCAACGCATGCGCACAAACAGTAGCAGTAGCAGGGTATTTAACAGCACACACTGACATACCGGGCAACACTGTTGACAAGTTTCCAGAAATTATATGTATCTCTTTATGTGTCTTCTATATTTAGTCCTGTCGTGTTTAAATAGGATCATACACAGTGGTCTGGTAGCATGTGAGTATAGAAAACCAAACGGGGCAGAATTCAAACATTAACTTTCATTTTACGTCACATGAACGTACAAACACACAGACTGTTAAACAGCCTCGAATTTAGCACCACTTTACAATAAAAGTACCCTCATAAAGGATTTGTAATGGCCTATAATTAGGTTTTAACACATTATAAATCCTTAAGAAGCTGTTGTAATGCTCTAGAAAACAAGGACAATAGTGACCCGTTGCTGCCAAATAGTGAGCCCACATTACATTTACCGTTAAGCCTCAGATCTCATTGGTTGAAGAGCTTTCTTTGTCTCCATCAGCAGCATTTATACCTGTCAGCTTCATCTGACATTTACTTATACCGTATTCCTCAAATAAAAAACGTGAGTCGATTACGAGCCTGGTCTCTATTAATGAACATGAACAAATACAAGCCGGGTGAAAAATAACATGAATAAACTTGCGGTGTCTGTCATGTAATGTGTTAAACACAACGTTCACTTCGACAAGTTTAACTGAATACATTCAACAATATAATGCTGCTATTTTCAGCACTATGTCGTTGTAGATCATCATCTGAGGTGTTTCTGAATATTTCAGCCAAACTGTCATTTGTACAAACTCACAAGCGCAACATGAAGGCAACGCTTATACAATAAAGTAAAGTTGTGTGAATTAGTTGGTTCTATCCACTGAAAGGCTAAAGGGCTTTTAATTTGAAACTGTTAAGGAAGTGTTGAGTTTGTATTAAAAATGCAATGCAATTCAAGTCAACGCATGACAATGATATTAAATATATGTATTTAATGTAATACAGTGCTATGTAATGTATAATGTATGTAATGTATTTTTTTTTTTTAATTTTAAGTAACAAAAACAAAATATCAGACAAATGGTATTGCATTTAAATGAATCTACAGAATAAATAATAATAGTGGAAAAGAAAAGAAAACAGATGAAAAGCAAAATAACATAAAGTATTGAAAAAGCACAACTCTACAAACAAAACTGAATGAATCCCACAGAGATACAAATAAAAGCTATTAGCGGGGCTATGCATATAGCATTCCACTGTCTATGAAGAAAAAACGATTCACGGAGCCGCATAGAGAGAACTTTATTTTCTCTACTTTAATAAAGAACACTTTTCTTTATAATAACATCTCTAGTGTACAGTATATGTCTATAATTAACAGTGTGTGGGATTTAAAGGTCAAGTGAGGTTAATGATTAAAAATGGAGCGACTGGGTTGAGCAACAGTTACTCATAAAACTATAAAACTACACACACACACACACATATATATATGTATATATATATATATATATACATATATATATATATATGTATATATATATATGTATATATATATATATATATATATACATATACATATATAATAGACTGAATATTTACATCTACCCACACAAATGTGTATTTAAGTTTATGTTTCTCAGAAATCTGGACCCACACGTCATCATCTGTTTATAATTATCAGTATTATTTACATATACATATACAAACATATACAATAATACTGAGCCTATGTTTGAATTTATGTATGGCTCTGGAATTTCAAAACAACGCTGCTGAAGCCAAATTAATTATGTTTTTAAAGCAGTGTTGTATGATGTACTTCGATAGTAAGTGTATGAAAAAATCCAAACTAAACCCTAACTTTCTTTTGTTTTATTTGTACTTTTTTCTCACTCACTTTATACCTTTTTCTTCTTCATAACACAAAAATCTGATTATATTCTGTTAAAGTCATATTATAATTACAGCCAAAATATGTTCAGAATCGTCAAATACAGTAATGCATACTGGTAAATAAATAGGTGCTCTGGGTTATCAGAACCTAATACCTACCAGTAGCAGGTCTTCAACATGTCACTTGAGATTGTTTTATACTAAAGCAGAGTAAAGTGTGTCCAGGTTTGTTTCGGCTCTGTTTTCTGTCTGCTGTGTACCGTTGTGTGCATCAGTGAAGGCACAGGATTGTTAACCAAGTTTTGTGTGTGTTTTTTTCCATCGTAGTTCCTCCAGGTAACCCCATCATCGAATCCCGGGATGAGGTCCTGAGCGAAGGCAACGAAACAGAAATGACCTGCACCGCCATGAGCAGTAAGCCGGCTGCCACCATCAGATGGATGAAGGGAGATAAAGAGCTTCCAGGTCAGTGTCCTTCACACACACACACTCACACCTGTCACTTACCTGTAAAAGAATACCTCTGTGTGACACAAACACACATAGTGTTGAATGGACCAGTGACTAACAGCCATGGTTTGTCTTGTGTAAGTAGACACGTCACACTGTCCCGCCCGCCGTGTGCATATATGAATACGTTCTCTATAGAGGTCACAGCGAACGTTACATTCACACATGCAGAAGTCTTACATCCTACCGTGTCATTAGGGCTAGTGTTATAAAAGTGAGGCCGATATGCATGTATTAGACTTGATTTGAAAGGCGACATCTTCTAGTTTGTGTGTTTAACATGTAGCAAAAACACAACCTCAACGACATCACTTTAAACATGGTTTAAATGTAACCCTAACCCTTACTGGGCCACTTCGGAAGTGTCCACAGCTCTATCTAGAATGTATAAGTGTCCTGTCTGACAAATACATGATTAATCCTTAACTAATATTTCAGAGAGCAGGGAGTGTGTTATG
>JAPQRN010016877.1:25851-36911 GCA_037367275.1 Coranthus polyacanthus | reverse complement strand
AGATAATCTTTATATTAAGTATATATATTTTTTATGTGTATATGTATACGTATATATATATATATATATATATATATATATTTGTATGTATATGTGTGTTTATTTGAAGTTAGAATGGTTTAATAGTCTTCATATTATATTAATATGACTAGGAGTTCAGTTAGAAATGGCTCTCTAAAGGGATACGTTTTACTTTTCACATTTATATCAGGAAAGTGAAGACGCCTTGTTTCTGGGAAATGTGTTATCTTTTTTCCTAGCGTGCTTTTCATTAGAAAAGTAATCTCATTTTAAAAAAATATCTTTGTTTTAATCAGATTTATTCTTGCTCATTTTGAGCTAGATTTAACCAGTATCAAGCTAAAACAATGGGTTGCAAAATAGCCCAGCAGAGAAACAAGATTTTCCTTATTTTAAGAGTAAGACCACTACACAACTTCTCAAGACTTAGTGTAGTCTATTTTAAATAACTTATTTTAAATCCCATTAGGTCCATTATGGTCTTTTATTCTAGTTTGCAGACGTTGCATACCCCATTTGTGCTTTGGTTCTATTATACTGGTTATGTATTTGGCTTCTTTTTGTAGTGCATACTTTGAGTACATTTCAGAACCTGTACTAATAAAGACGTTGTATCAGTCATTTTAACTTCTACCAGAGCCTTTTTTTTTTTCTTTTACATAAGTATGTGTACTTCTATCGGAGTAAAGAATGTGTGTACTTCTACCACCTCTGACCACAGTATGTGTAAAATGATCAAAGGGGAATTGAAAAGCATCTCGAACCTCTGGCTACAATAAAGAAGGCACCCCCTTTTCTTTGAACACACCGGGTCTGTACCAGATCCCTGCTCGGTGCAGAGGGAGGGGGCAGAGTGGAAGAGGACGTTAGGGCTTTAGGGCCACAAAACTCACCCTGTGTTTTTTGTTCCAGCTCTTTGCCGTTCGGTTCAGTGGTCAGTGCAGTTCTAAGAAGGATAAACATGCATAAAAAACATACTTTACACACACACAGACTCACTCAGAGAGAGCAACAATGATAACAATAAAACCTTTAAAAAAACCAACAATCTGACATCAGGCAGTAACAGTCTCAAGAATACGGGGGGGTTTTGGGGGGTTCGGGTGTTGGTGGTGATGGAAGGGGGGCCCCTACTGTTAGCTGCCCTGTATGTTCAGGAACCTTGAAAAGTCTTGAAGGTGGGTGTCGAAGCGAAGTGTCCACCAGCAGCTCGCGATCGGCAAAACCCTCCGGAGCTGCTGGCCACAAACAAGAGCCTCTTCAAAAACAAAACAAAAAAAAAGAAATACAAACAGCTGTCATCTTCAGAGGAAACAAGTGTCTTTATGTCCAACGGTCAAATGTTTCTAAAGGTAGTGGAGTGATTCAGAATATACAGGACTTGTAAAAAGACAACTCGTTTATTCTTTACTTTTCCAAATTCAAATCTAGATAAAGAGAGGTCTAAATATAGAAACCTTATAATAAGATTAAGTTAAATTGCGCATTTAACAATTCCCTGCAATTCCATCAGCTGCTGAGCTGAGTTTTTCTGTAGAAACATCGACTGTGTCTTTTATTCTTCTTAAAAGGACAGGGTTAGCTCAAACGATTCTTCTGTTCTTTGATTATCAAGGTCATAGTACACTAGAGATGACAGTAAAGGGCTTTTCCTCCTGTGTGTTTTTAGCTTCCGTATGTAACAATATTTACACTGACATCAACTATCAAGGTAAACTTGAAAACTCTAGCAAACAAGCGCAGAAAAAAAAAATCAAATAGAAAAAGGTGCTATATAATGTACATATATGAACACAGCTGCGGTCGTTCCCCGTGAAGAACGTGTGTTTTTAAGTGCCATGGTTCTCTGTCACCGAGAGTGACGCCTTCTTCATTATCTTACATTATTTTCAGTTTTCAAATGTCTCACTGAGCCCGAGGAGGCCCAACACATTTGCTTTTCGGATTTCTTTTGGTTCCTATGTTTCGTTGCCTTCAGGATACGGAGGGTGTCGGGTACAACGTAAGGGAAAGGGAGCTGAAAAGATGGACGGATTACTCTGGAATGCAAAGAAGGATGTTTTCCAACCAGGATGTAGCTGTGGATGAAGCCGAGGGCAAATGGTAACATCGGCTGAAGCTGCTGAGGAGGAGGAGGAGGAGGAAGAAGAGGAGGTGGAGGAGGAGGCGGAGCCGGAGGCGCTGACTCCTCTGCTGGTTCCGAAGTGACTGGGAGCCTCAGTAACGGTGGCTCTGGTGGGAATACTGGGAGCTCTGCTGCGATGATGATGAGTATCCCATGGTGCTCTGGGGCTGAGTGGAACCTTGGACGTTGCTTTGGTAACCAAGGCGGGAGCCGGAGTGCTAACGGAAGAGAGAGAGAGAAAAAACACAAATAAAAAGAAAGGCGATGCAACTGAATTCTTATTTGTAACACTGAAACAAGACAGTATATACATGTACATATTGTGGTTTTTCACATTATCTATCCATTACTATTTCAGGAATGAAACAGCTGATCATTGATTTCTAGGTTCAATATGTAAGATTTGTATGTGCTTATGTGAAGTTCGTGTTGGAGTCTGTTTTGTGCTGAGAGCTGGTCATCTGTTGATATTAGCTAACTCCATTTCTATACTAGTGACTGTCTTGTTGTCTATGTCCTTGGTAACAGCCTGTACTCTGATTTCTATACAGAGGTGCCTTTTTTTTCTTATTCTTACTCCAGAATTCTTCAATGCCTAACTTCTGCTCCTCTACAGCAGCAGCATTATACTGTATAACACTAGCTAGTGTTAGCTTAGAACTGGAGTTAGCTAATGTCAGGTTCAAATGCACTAATACCCTACCAGTATGTTGTATTTATTTTGATATGTTTTAATAGCAAGCATTTGTAATTGTAACAAGACGTACGTGCCCATTTCTTTGCGACTGTTAAATGAAAGCTCCTCTACAGCCGCAACACTGTACAACACTAGCTACTGTTAGCATGAAAATGGAGTTAGCTAACATCAACAAAAACCAGCTCCCAGCACAAAACGGACAACAACACAAACACGTTAGCACACAAAAAATCTTACATATTGAACCTTCAACAGAAACTAAAGGATTTTTCACCCACATCTTGTGGTCATTATCTTTCTGTTCATCCCCATATTATATAAAGGAGAAAAACAGATTGCTAAGCTTTAGACATGCTAGTAGGTGTGGACAGAGCCAGGCCATCTGTTTTGAATTACTTCCAGTCTTATGATACTAACATATTATGAGAGTCCTATCAATGTTATTATGTAACTCAGCAAAAGGGCAAAATATCCACAACTATTCCTTTAAATAGATTATAGACAGATTCTAATATATTTTTATTGATTATTTTTATGTGAAACAATGACTTTGGTGGCCAAAATAGGACAAAAAGCAGATATAGTTGTGTGTTATGAGGTTTCTACATAGAGCTGCCATAGCTGTAGTGCTGTCATGGTAATGAAATTAATTGTCAAACAGATCATTCCGATTAATGGTTTAATTGCCTTTTTCTCTTCATTTTATGCCACTAGGACAAGACTAACAATAGTTTATACATATATGGTTCGCCTAATGAGGAATGCAAGCCATTTATTGACATTAATTGCTAAAAAAAAACTGCATTACTGTTTGCAGGGGACAGATTTGACATAAAAAAGAAATGACAGGTAATGACAGGTGCCAGTAGAAGTGAAGCATCTCAACAAGACAACATCATTAAAAGACCAACAGTCAACAGTGGAAAGTGATGTGGAAATGGTTATGAAATATGATATTTGTGCTGTTTTTATACAAGTGAATGGAGACAATTATCACGATTATGCAAAATAATTATGGTTCACTCATAAGTTCGGTAAGGTGACTATGTAATTATTGTGACAGACCTACATAGTGGCAGTATACCTTAACACAGTCTGCCTTATGCTACAACTTCAGTGGTTAAACTTATAAAGGATGAGATCTTGTGCTGTATACTAATATCTGATCAGGACAGTATCTCTCTTGATTTTTACAGAACGCTATTTGCTCAATAAGTACTGTATCTTAGAGAATTTGTGTTTAAAAGACAAAGCATTGACACATACTTGTTTTCTACTCCCTAAGATGTTACACTTTGCCGTGTTAACACAGCCAAACTTGACACGTCAAGTTGCCTTTTCTGGTTGTGGCCGGTGAGTGACAGCGACATTCAGGCACTCATACATACATACATATTCATGAAGAGGGTTACATCAGTGATGTGGAAAAACACAAAGCAGCACGCTGAGCATAAATTACAGATGTGAGCACATGCACACACATAATAGGCAGCTACGCACATTGCAAAAGAAATTACATGTATGAAAGTTAAGGCAGAGTTACAGTTTAGAAGAGTCCAGTTTAAAGTTTCATCGGGGGACAGTTAATGAATGATTGATATTGAAATTGAAAGTTAACAGTGCATCACGTTTATCGCTGCACGATTTGGTGAAAAAGTCATATTGTGATTATTGTGGACAATATTGCAATTTGACTATTTGAATGTTTATCAAGGAAAATGCACAGATTATAGACAATTTTTGAAATGTGCACTTTTTTCAACTCAGACATGAAAACTTGAATGAGTAAAAAAAAAACCCAAAAAACAAAAAAACATAGCGACTTTTAATTTGCATGTTTTCCACAGTACACCCTTGTGTACTCCTCTCTCTGCTCAGTGTCACTGAATGTAAAATATCACCAGACACACACTGGACTGTTAAATTGCAGCCTTTTGTGTTAATTTAATTGCACAGGCTGACATTGTGATTGAGATTCAATTAATGGTGCAGCTCTAATCATGATCAAGTTAATTGCAGGGATTAAGGTGAACCACAGAATTTTGAGAATGAATGAATTTTAATGTCATTTAAATGCTAAATCTCTAAGACCATAGATTTTCAATAGCTGACCAAGTCAAAATACACAATCATGTCCACATTTGTCTCCATTCCAGTTGCTTCTCCTCTCACTCTTTGACCAAAGTGGCAGAATGTGACGAGATGGGATGAGAACCGGTAAGAAACAACTTCCAGATTCAAAGAAAGTGACAAAGTGGTAAAAATAGAGGCACGGCTATTGTTTTCTCCACTGGACACAGCTCTAAAGTAAAAGAATGAAGTTTGATGCTGAAATCGCAACGTTTCTTCATCACTGGTGAATTTGGTTATGAAGCTTATGAAGGTACGAATTCACTATGTTATGTTTGCTGCCATTAGTTGATCCACGGTTCTGATCTTGTTTGGACATTTTTGACTGAGTTTTTGTTTGAAGGTTCAAACTTGATGATACCATAATACAGATGTGTGTCAGTTTCACACTTCATTCAGTGAGTGATACAGTCTGTGGAGACGTAGCTTTAATTCGTTGTTGGTGGCTTTGTTTAGCCGTGAGTGTGTTCTGGTACACAATCTGCACCCTGCTGCTGATTGATAGATAGTGATGATGGTTGATGATGTCAACACTACATATAACCTCTTTAACCCAAACTAGGACCTTAAACTCAAGATGTCTCAACCACTGCTGCTCCAGTTCTGTCTTTTCCTTTTAATCTTTCTCCTGTCCTCCAACTTCAGGAAAGTAGATCCTAACAGACAGAACTGACGCTGCACAAATCACATGATGATCAGAAATGATTGGAGAGTGTTGCATGGTGGGACGGTGTGTGGAACAGGGGTCGATGGGGGTAAAGTAGGACAGTGAGAGTGACGAGTCAGACAGGTTCCTGGTATGTCCAGTCTGCTCCATCCACTCCACTGGTTTATTTATACATGTGCTGAGGTCTGACAGCTCCCAGCTGCCTCACATGCAGCCTGCCGCTATATATACTATTTACTCACATGGACGTCCCAGAGTGTCGCCCCCATGTGGCTCTACTGACACTTACAAATGTCAGGAGAGGTCATAACCACTATCGCGCTTTGCTCATTGACACATGCTCTCTGTATCCCTGGCCTTACTTCATCACACTCCCAGAAGCACTCAGAACTGTGTGTGTGTGTGTGTGTGCTTGGCTCTGTGATAAGACCGCAGCCAAAGATACAACAGACGCCAGAATAGGAAACAACAGTGAGCAGGCACTACAATGATCTGCTGTCAGGTCTGTCAGCAGGACTGTGTGGAATGTCAAATGCTTATCAGCAAGCCAACAGGCCGCTGTTGTCTTGGCTGTTAAAACGATATGTGTTATTCAGTTTTCAATCGTTGCACTGCTGACAGCGCTGACCAACTTCAAATCTGTGTAAATCAAGTACAACATCTAGTTGTTCAGCAGAAGAGTAGGGCTGGGCGATACGGCCAAAAATGAAAGGTTCATATCAGTCGATAATGCTAATAATCATGATAAATGTTAAATCATTATTTCTTTAAAGTTTAAAGAAATGATTCAGCTATTCAGTTATTCAGCCTCTTACAAATTTAAACACTGCAGCTGTTTTTAAAGGTTAGTTTGGATTTTTTTAGAGTGTGGATCTATTAGTGTAGTGTATTAGCTGCAGTAGATCGCAGTAAGCATTGCTCCATTTTAGAGGCAGACACGAGTACTGACATGGAAACTAAACAATGTACTGCTATGGATGGAACAGCGAAAACAGCAAAAATATATAATATTTAGAATATTTTCACTGTTACACATTACTCTCCGACAGCCCTTTCTAACGGGGAACTTCGAAGCCACCAGACTCCAGCAACAAAAACAGTTACAACACTAACAAACAAACAAAAGATGCAACAAGATAAAAGGAGATGAAAACAATGTAAAAGAAGTAACAAAAAAACAAACTAACAAACAAACAGATTGGGGCAGCGTTAGTTTAGGAACTCCTTTTTCCTGTGAGGTAAAATGATCGTTTCTGTCAAAGGAGTCTGGTGGCTTTGGAGGTGGAAAGGGCTGACAATGTGAAGTAGTGAAAATATTTTGAAATAATATATAATACACTTAAACTGATATTGAACTTTTTTAGGTAGGCCTTTTTTAGGTGACTAAAATACGTTTCCCCGGCTGTACATTGTTTAGCTTCCATTTTTGGTACTCCTGCGTGCTTCTCCAAAATGGAGCCATGCTGACCGTGATCTACTGCAGAAATACTCTGGATAAGGACCTCATTCAACCCCACCTCAAATAATCTGTACTAACACTTTGAAACAGCTCACAAATGTATAGTTTGAATTAAAAAAGGCTCAGTAGCTTCCTAAACCAGCTGGACTGTGTTTTTTTCCAAACTGAATAGTGTGTATGTTGGGAACTATTTTCAGCTGTGGATACACATTTGTTCCTCCACTCAATATTTCCAGCAGCAGACCATGAGATGTCAATCACTATCATTTTTAAGCCTGTCCTGCGTATTCTTACTAACCTGGTAATCTGACTGGAGCACCCCAGTGCCTGAGGAGGCCCCAGAGGGCCCGATGCGAGGTTTCTTGTTGGGAGGCCCCTGATCCTGGCCGTGTTGTAAACCCCCACCGGCGGTGGTGCCCGTGGCTCCGGCGGTGCCGTTGGTTTGGGCTGAGCTCTGCTGGGAGGGCGCCTGCTGGGCCGCCGTCTGCTGCTGGTTCTGGGCCTGAGTCTGGCCTGTTGTCTGCTGGTGCTGCTGGGTCTGGTTCTGCAGAGGGAAACCACAATGCAAGGCTGAAGCAACAACGGCTGGACAAGAGAATAGCTACAGGAAGTGTGTAAAACCATATTGGTTACTCAGTTGTGACAGCATCTTTCTTCCTATTTGCTCTATTTTTATTCCTTTTCAGTGGCTCTGACCCACTTTTCTCCTGAGCTGAGACGAAGTGCCCTCAAACTCAAAAACATCTGTTTATTCTTTTAAGGAAACATCAAAAAGAGGAGCTGTTTTTCATCCAGCTTGTTAAAATGAACTGAAACATGACTCTACAACTGATGGAACATACAAAGAAATGATAAGAAAAGCTGCTGGTTCTCTGTGCTAACGCCTCTCTCAAGGGACTCTCGTATACCATCTATTACATAAATCTTGTGCAACATTTCCAAAAATGCAGCTAGCTGATCTGGTCACACTGTGAAGGAGGGGCTGAAAAGGTGCTGAGATTTTCTGGAGTTTTCAGCTGATTATGTTCCCCTGTGAGCAGCGACCGTCTCACTCACAAACTGAAGCAACGTGCTCAGATCATATGTTGCTTTCCTAGGCAGCAGCTGTTATTGCAATACACGAGCTAGAGATTCTCAGAAAGTGTTTGACGATGGTCTATCCCTGTCTCAGTGATCACCGTTCCTTCCGATTGCACAACAGAGATCTTATTTTAACCCACTAGAACTGCCTCTCCCAAACTTACTATTCAGTTGCTTGCAATCTGTAACTTCACCACCAGATGACACTAAATATTACACACTGAACCTTTAATGTAAACCTGGTATGACTCACTGGAAGTAGTCTGTTGAAATAAGTGTCCACTGAGCTACTATTTTGACTATTTTGGCATTCTTCCTTCCTCCCCAACATGAAAAACAACCTCTGAACTCTAACTACACACTGAAAATGGCACATTTTGACAAAGATTTGAAGCCATTTTAATACCATGGCTCGCCTCCCTACGTTCAAATGTTGCATCAAAACAGGTTCCCCCCTGCACTATTTTGCAAAGGTTGCTGCTGTTGCATCTTTGGCTTAGCGCTGTCCTATATGATTCTGATTCATTTACAGAAATACAAACAAGTCACAGACTTCTTTTACTGATTCCAGAATGATAATGGAATCAGTCAGACTTTTCTTCTGGCACAGCACTAACAAAATGTGAAGAAAGGTCAAGAATACTCTAAACCTACTTTTCCCAAACTTAGGGTTGGGACCCAAAATGTGTTGTGGACCTGTTTTCATTGGGTTGCCAATTGACAGAATTAATTTCCCTAATTAAAACAGAAGAGGGTTCTTTTTTACTACACTGGTCTGTTTGGTTCAGATGTTCAGATGCTCTGATAATGTAATAAAAGCAACTACCATGTACCGGTGTTTTTGCGTTTACAACTCAGTCTCTAGTGCCCTATGAATGGAGGTCAGCCTTATGTTGCACTAGTATCTGCATGTACAGTGGGCCTCTGGCAAAGTCACACCGAATCCTCCCAGTGGTTTATTACACTGAAACAAACAGCTAACATACAGAGTGGAGTGACTAGAATCTAACGGGCGGCACATAAACATCAGTCCTAATGGAACTTTTTTTAAAAAACATATGACTATGTACTATGTACTATGTATGTACTATGACTTTTAATGGATACAGTGTAAAACTGTCCAGTCACCTCTGGGATGGTAATTGATTAGATTTTATTGATAACATTTATTGCCACTATCGATCTGCTTATTGCTTTGATTCCCTTACTAATTCCTGATCAATTTTCTGTGCGGAAAACAATAGGCCCACACAGGTTTTCAGTGGCAAATGAAGGCATACTTTCTCAAGTCAAACCATTTCTGTAGTTTGAAGGAATTGTTTTGGAATGCGCAACTGTCAGAAAAACATGCAACCATTGATAAAAAGAACAGATAAGCTACGAGGTAGAGGATCCTGAAGAGTCAGACTATTTGGAACCAGTCTTTGATTCGCATTCTTTGTCACCTCTGACACACTGAGATGATGAAACTAAAAGACTCCTCCTGAAAGACTGTCATTCTCTGATTGTTCAACCTGCACTGCAGCTTTAGAGCTTTAATTCAACTGGAAAGAGCCACAGTACTATTAACCAACAAAAACCCATGAGAGAGGCTGTGTCTGTGGCTGAGGCTGTTATCCAGACATAGAGTTTGTATGTGATCGACTTTCTTCCATTGCTACAGAAAAGCTGTACATTGTCAACCCATTTCTTGTCCCATGAAAAAGGCCTATTGTATAACTTTGAATGACAATTCTTTTTTAACCTCTCACAGTTTACTGCTTACCTTTGTTCCATTTCAGGTCATTCACTGGACTTGAACGGCTTAAATTTCAGTAAGACTGAACAAATGTTCATGTTTTGAACAGTAGTGTAGTTCAAAAGGGAGCTTCTATTTACTGAAAAAATCTCTCTGGACGGTTATACAACCTTGCAACTGGTTTGGCTCCCCTCTGTAACTTTTACATCTTAATTTGTGTGTTTCTGTATCACTATGGAGAACTGTTCCTAATGTCAGAATGCCGTATCCTTGTCTCCACATCAGATAATGTAAAACATAATGACTCTTCAAGACACAGCATGACCAATCCAAACATTATTTTACCCTGTGTTAACAGTTAAAGGTGGAGTAAGCCAACAGTGAAACAAACACACCCTCCCGTCAGGGCTGGTGTTGTTGAACATGTATAATTTAGATAATATAGATTAAATTGTATGTAGAAGTAGGTCTGAAACACTTGGTTGATTGATTTAAAATTAATTAGACATGATTTTGATAAGTGATCAAAGATCATCTTTGATGATCTTTGATCATCAGTGATCTTTTTTCATGTAAAAATGGTTCAGGTGTTTTAAACGTGTGAATTTGCTGATTTTCCTTTCAATAATTTGGCAGTTTAGAGGTTTGGACTGAGAGTTGCACCAAGTAGGCCTTGTGATGGTGTCACTTTGAGTTGAATTTGTACAAACTAGTCCTTTTTGAGAGACCTACAAAAACCATTAGTGCTTTGAATCAGGGTTGTAAAATTACAATTCAGAGGACTGAGCACTTTATTTGTGCCAGTCATTAAGAGTAAAGCAGTTTGACAAAACATTAACAACTTAGACAAGTCTGTAACTGACTCATGTTTATAGTGTATGGACTTTTAGCTGCCGTGCAACAACTGAAACAACGATCATAGCAGACTAGAGCATCACTAATACCCCTTTTTAGCTAGCAGCTAATATTAGTGACTAGCGGGATGTTTCGCTACTGTCAACTGTCAACATAACCGGGTGATCAACACTGTTGACGCCGAGAACAGCGTTATCACAGCAAGTCCTTTTAATATGTATGTTGTTTTAGGACAGAAAGTTCTGCAACTTCATGTGTAAACTGGAGGGCTTGTTTTCAGACACTGCA
>JAPQRN010016877.1:14447-25751 GCA_037367275.1 Coranthus polyacanthus | reverse complement strand
GGCGGTCATAATGATTTGGTTGGTCTGTTGGTAGTCCCATAACCAACGTACTGACTGACTTTCTTGGTGGTGGAAACAGGAAAAACCAATGCCAGATTAGGCACTGGCCCGGTTAATGTTGTACCATAAACTAATAAATGAAAAAGAATTGAAAATGTATAAATGTTACGTGAATGTATAAATGTTACGTGGTTACCAGACCTTAATGCACGACCTCTTGCCAGTTAGAATCAGGTATTCCATGTGGTTATGATATCATTTAAAATATGTCTTGTATTCTTCTCCTTCTGCAACTTTAAAAACAAACCTGCCTTTACTGTGGAAGCTGGGTTTAATGAAATCAAATGGCTGTGACCCACTGCAGGGAATTGCTTGCCATGCTGCAATGTGTTCTCCCAGTGAGCCATACTAGATAATTACCTTTTCTGTTTTCTCCTCTGGCTCGTCTTCATTTAGAAACTCTCGTTTTGGGTAGGGGATCTGACACCCAGCAAACACACTATAGAGACAAACAGACACAAGAGAGGGTTTGAAGGGTCTCTGGAGCCCCATTACACCAAGAAAAATGCCAAAACCAAAAGTGTTTTTCTTTCTCTGAATGGGACAAAAGTAAAGCTCTCAAAAGTTTACTAAAGCTCACTCGGTGGTTGGGAGTGGGTCTTCCAGGAAATAAGGGTCCTGCAGTGCCTGCTCTGATGTGATTCTTTTGGTTGGGTCCATGGTGAGGAGTTTCTGAAGCTGAACGTAGAAGAGGAGAAGCACAGTGTTACAGGCCACTCGTTCTGCTGCTTTTACAGCTCAGTGGCCTCACACATTTATAATCAGGCAGACGAAATACTGCTATATTACTGTTATTACTTATACTGTATTATTGTTTATATGTTTTTTTCAGTGTTTACATGTAAAGGATACATGACGTCATTGACGGACGACCAAATTAAACACTTAGATTGAGTAAAATTACAGATTTCTCTGAATTTGAACATTGTTGGAAACATTTGATGTAATGTAAGTACACAAGTCAACTAAATACACAACACTGGAGTTTACGTTTTTAGATGTGTTCATGTGGAAATATTACATATTATACCTTTAAAATATAAAATGTGTGGACATCCTTATTTTATAACAGTGTTAAACTAAATACACTTTCCTTCCTTTACAAAAAGACAAAACGTGTGTTGTAGTAATGAAAATGAGTTTCTTTAAAGAAACTGTCAAGTGTCAAGTTTTGACATAGTTTATGCTCTAAAAAGCCTGTGAGCAGGATGAAAAAGGCTTAATTTTCGTCGTTAGAAAATAACTTACCTATTTTTTAAAGACTTTTTGAAGTCTTTAAAACAAAACAAAATATGAGAAGCCTTTTCAGAAGCATCGTGCTATATCACAGTTTCATTGCTGAACAGATCTCCTGCATCTGAGCTGGATCGCACCATTTTGATGATTCAAGCTGACAAGACAGGTGTGGTTGGGCAGAAAAATAAGCCCATCCTTGATGCATCACATATCTCATGTACACATACAGCTATGAGACACTGGTGCAGATGAGTTGTTACGTGTTGACAATTTCAAACGGCCAACTTGTCTGGATTTGAAGAGATTGTAGACTGAAGATTTTGGGCGTGTAAACTGTGATATGTTGTGTGGGTGTGTTTCCCACAACAATTCTTTTATAAAGCCAAAGGTATTTTCTTACAGTTTGCGGCCATGTGCGCACTTACCAACAGGAACACCTTACTGTCCGGTTTGACTTTATGCTTCTCCATGTATTTGATTAAGCTGCTGTTTGCGTACCTGTAAGAAAAGAAAACACAACAACACACTTAAAGAAACAGCTGCTATATGTCATTCAGTATTTTTTTTTATAGGCTATGAGGTTCTAATTGTGGTCAGATCATGACAGCATCTACTCACGTTGTCCTCCTGAAGTCTTTTTGCAGGGTGGGGTACTCTGGCATCTTCCTAATGTCCTCCCAGTCTTTGTCTGAGGAAAACAACACACACAACTAAGACTTTTCTCCGTCTGTTTTCTCTGGATAACAGCAGGCTAACACAGGCTAAGGCTTCGTCTCTGTGTTTCCAGAGTGAGAAGCAGTGAGTTCAGACCTGCGGGGAAACCCATGACGCTGAATATCCTGTCCAGCTGGTCATGATGGAAGGGGTTACTGGTCTTGATGTCTTCCTGGCGACAGTGAAAGATGGGCTCCGATGTTAGCAGCTCTGCAAAGATGCAGCCGATTGCCCAGATATCTGATGCAACATACACACATAAACATATGGACGTCACTTAGTCTGAGTGTTCCTTAGGTACATTAACTAAAGTGCCTTTTCCTTCATATAATTAGGCAAGGCTCATTATGAAAGTGTGCTGAGAGACTGGTGTTGTGTTAAAGCTGATTTATTGACTTGTACAAACCCCCTTTTTACAAATCACACAAATTCAAATCTGTGATTCAGGTTGCATTCCTGGAAGCAGTGGTGGACTGCGTTAAGTGACAACGGTTTTCCAAAGTCCTCCTGAGCCCCTGTGGTTATATTCACCATGGTAGCATTTATGGCGGTTCTCGTAAATGTCGCCTCATCAGTTAAATAAATAAAGGTTCAAGAGAATTAACAAATGACACATTTTAGTTTTTATTGCATTTTGGAAAATGTACAAAATAATGGGGTTTGTATGTGGATGTAAAGACACTTTTTGGTCATATTTCACAGCTCCGAATTTCTCTTTTGACTTCTGCTACATTCTATCAGAATCAAATGCACTTTGTGTAGGAATAAACCTGCTTATTACAATTATTACATGTTTTTTCTTTTACATGCCTCGGACTCACCGATAGCTTTGGTGTAGTGCCGGGCCCCCAGCAGCAGCTCGGGGGCCCTGTACCAGAATGTCACCACCACGGGGTCAAGGTCTGCTAGTGGCTTGAGGGGAGAGTTGAAGAGTCTGGCGAAACCCATGTCGGCTACAGGAGGTATGGAGAAAGAAAGAGAGAGAAGAGCGACGAGGTTAGCAAACAAACGCATTATCTGGAGGGCGATATGAATGGAACGCGGTGTGGCCCCAGACCAAGGCCGCTGTGTGGGCTGCAGGCTCTTAACAGCTCAGACAGCATCTTAGGCACAGTAATCAGCCTCTGGCCTGGAACGTTAATCTTGAAGGAAGTAGTTTGGGGTTTCGGGGCTAAATTATTTAAAACAGCAACAAAAGCTGAAAGCTAAACACAAACAACCACTAAAGCTGAGTGCTGGTGCTGCACTGTGGGTTATTTCTGTGACCATGATGCTACCACCGCCATCCAAACAAGCTGATCTTTGTTTTATCACACCACAAGACATACTGGCAGACGCAGGTTGTGAAACAAAGATCAACTCATTTAGATCTCATGTGGTACAGTATGTTTGGTGACGATGTGATGAACAGTACCAAGAAAAATATGTTGTGCCTAAAGTCAAACATTCATCATGGTTTGGGTCTGCATGATGCTGCTGGTACTGGAGAGCTCAAACTGATCGATGGAGTATGGATTCCACTATGTGCTGTAACATTTTGAAGGAGAAGATGGTCCCTTCCCTGTGAAGGCTTGGTCAAAGATCTGTATTTCAAATCCGACAATGACCCCCCACCAGCATCGCTCCAAGCAGATCACTACCGTTCTAGCCTAGCATGAGTCCAATCCAGCACTTCTGGGGCCTGAAACACACTGCCTCTAATGCAGCTGCTTGGAGAGTGCAAAGGGCGTCCTCACTTTTGGGAGCTACTGTACATGAGACCAGATTTAGAGACAGTGGTGTTTTAAGCTAAAACAAGAACTGTAAATTCAATCAGACACTTCCACTATCCTTGCATCATCATCTGTTCATGCAGTTCTGTCAATTATTAGCAGTTATGAGCAAAAATGTGTTTTGTGAGATCACAGTGAGCTTGATCTTTAACCTTTGGCCTTGAGTCCAAGGATGAACTACATTTGTGCCAAATTTGAAGAAATTCCCTCAAGGCATTCCTGTGATATCACAAGATGAGAGATGGAAATTTCAAATGTAATAGAAAAGAATATAGAGGATAGAGTGCAAAAGCTAGATGATAGTATATTTTGGCATCCTTTTCCACAGAGGGAGGAAGTGGTGCCGAACTGTCCATCTTTATATACAGTCGATTTTTGAACTACACATACCTTATGTTTCATTTGCTGCCACTGATATAGATAGATATATAAATCACGTCTCCTCCATGGCATGATTTGTTTTCTAAATCTGTTTCCATTTAGACTTTGCCGCATTTGTTTTTTTATTGATGCGTTTTCAAATCAATCGGGTGGTTTTTTTTGTTTTTTTTACTAGATTCTGACTATTTCTGAAGTGTTTTTATGCACAAAATGAAGATGCACCTTAAAACTGGTGGCAGGAAACACAGTGAAACAGTTTTTGGGTTTGTGGAGTGCAGTTTTGCAAGATTAATATCTCTATCTCTTGAACTGTGCTGTAAGACGCAGTAGTACCTCGCAGCGTCAGCGCCCTGCAGTGTGGACCACTCACTCAATACGCTGATACGCTCACTAGCTCTGGTTGTAAAGGGTCTGGTTACACTGGAACAATAACTCCGCGTTATTACTGGGAGCACAGGGTTTAAAAATAGACTCCGGCGTTGCTGCATTAACCTTCAGCAGTCCCCTGACCAGCTGGCTTATGTAACACCAACACCGATCCCAGTCAAGCTCTCATAGATAAGGTTAAACAGTCCCTACACACTCAGATACTGTAAGTCAACAGCCTCATTGATCCACTGCCAGAACTGAGCAGGACTTACCGATTTTAACCCTTCCTCGCTCAGGCCCTTCCCCCATCACCAAGATGTTGGCTGGTTTCTGTAGGAGACGGAGATACAAATGTTAGAATGTGTGTAAAACAAAATATGATGAGTAGTGCGTTCATTATTAGCACGAGTAACACCAATGGCAGTGGCCCCTCGACTGTCCTGTCCCTGTGTGTTATTGATCTGCAGCGTCACATGATTATATGAGTCAGAGTGCATTTAAACTAATGGAATCCCATGACCGAGCACAGAGGAACAGGGTCAAACACCTGTGTTTTGTAGGTCTGCTTTTGCACAGAGGAACTAACAAACAAAACTAATCTTGTGGTAGTTAAAAAGCCAAACGACTTCTGACCTAAAAGACTGGGACAGCGTAGAGTTTAAAGAACATTAAGAAAATACAGTCCTATATTTTGCTTGTATATATTATAGTAATACTGTACATCAAACCATTTATAGCTGCATATTTAGTTTTTATACATTCATTTACATACATTCTTCTAAATTCTTATTTAAAGTTTTGGTTACTAGAAAACCCACCACAGTCTTAAAATGAACTAAAAATATTGTCACAAGAGGGCTTGCTCTTAACAGGAACAGCGAGATAATTTCACACAAAGCTTTTGTTTTCAACAGGGAGTAGATCACCTCATTGATCATTTATTCACATCTTATGTTTGCTAACATGGGGGTGTGTCTTCAGGCCAGGACTCACAGTGTTAGAGCTTAGAGAATTTGACATAAAAGGTAAACACATGACATGATAAACTGATATGTAAACAATAATTCATTAACATGGGTAAATGTCCTTCATAACCATGGTTGTATGCAACTCAGAATTCATAGCCCTGTGTCTATACTCAGCGTCTAAAGCCACTATCACCAACCAATTAACTATTAACAATTAACTTAACATGTCCAGAAGGGATATTCAGACATGAAGGTGGGTTTTATCCTGCATGAGCTCGCCTCAGGATACCTGCTTTTTGACAGGTGTAGTTCCAGCACGAGACTCCATTCAGGGCTGGCCTTCAGGCATCGCCGGTCATTGAACAAAAATCATTCATTCAGAGATCAGCTTGTCTCATGAGTTAACCACCAGCGCACATGGATTTTTTTTTTTATGATTGATAACTCCTTTGTAGTCTGGTGTGAATTAAGCACAAAGAAATAGTCAGAAGGACTAAGGTCACTGAGTTCAGATGGTTATTTCCCTGATGTGTAACTGGTTTAATAGCTACTTACACCTTCTAAAGTAAGTTAGCAAACATTTACACATCCAGCACGTGCACACACACACGTTATTATCTGAGGAGTTGTTCACCTGACCTGTTGGTATTTACTTTTCTTTTGTCTCTAGTTTGGACTAAATTCAAGACTGAGTGATAATTCTCTGGCTGTTTGGCACTTGAGCCTGAACTTTCAAATCATAGTGTACTTGGTCATTTGATCTTTGGTAGCTTTGTTGCACCTTTAAAACCACTTGTTTCCATGACAGAATCCTGTCTAGTTGAGTTAATTACAAGGGTCACAAAGAGGGCAAGATGGACACAACACACCATGTTGTTTTAGCTCAAAAATGTTGTATGAGCACATTTTAGATGGAGGAAATGTCAAAAAGCCCATGCTTTTGAACTTTAGTCTCTTTCTTGTGCAGTAGGATGCAGTAAACAGTGTTGATTCTCTGGGTGTCGGCACACTCAGATCTGCCTGGCAAACATGTCTTGTTGCTATAGAAACAGCCCTAATAATGAGGCCTATTATTCACGCCCACAACACGACATGCTGTTATTGGCAAACACAAAGACGGACATCTCTTAAAAGGCCTGAGAAGTTCGACCTCAGCGGCTCCTCTTTCAAATTCTAAATGGCTCTGGCTGAATTAATACGCCCAGCCTGAACATATTCCTTTTTGTCTATTTGTTATTACCCCTTGAAGGTTCTGTAAAAGACCTGACTGTCAGTGCCTCTTCAAAATGCAAAATGAGCAAGCAACATAACAGCAAATACATCAGGAAGTAAAAAGTAGATGAAACACAACTATATAAGTAGCAACTTGACAAGAGAAAGTGGGTGTTTTTTAGAGTAAAATTTAGGGATTCACTGGCTGAACATAAGTAGCAGTGGCCGATGTTTATCTGTTGTTGTACGAGCTTCCTGTCTGATGACATGACTGCAGCTGCACTCCATTCAGTCCTGTTTGACTAGTGCTAAGTCCAGCTCAATATGACACCAAGTAGTCATTAAAGTGTCTTGTCTGAATCACCAGTGGCCCGTGTTGTGTGCTGGTCTGTGTGCGTCTCCGATGATAAGTATGTGTGGACACTAAACGATAGTTCATTTAAGTCAGCTTGATTGATGTAAACCAAAGACGTCATGGTGTCATGGTTTGAGTTTGGTGTCCTGCTTTATTTTGTTGACTGACTTTCCTTACATATCCTTGTCTGTTTTACTTCCTGTCTTCCTCTATTTTTCCCTCCATCCGTTTGTCTCACCTGTGTCTCGTGATCCCTGTCATCTGTCTCACCTGTGTCCTATTATACCCGTTGTCTGTCCTGCCTCTATTCCACTTCTCTGTCTGTCTCCCCTTCAGTTTCCAGTTCTCTGACGACACCCACTCACCTGCAGTTTCCCTCCTTTTGGCCCTGTCTCCACCCACACTCACCTGTCCTCCATCAGCAATCGCATAGTTACATATACCACTCACTTCCCTTTGTCCCTTGTCAGTTCGTCATCCTTTCCTCCCATATCGCCCTCACGGTGTCCCTCAGATGTTGGCTCCCTGTTCCTGCCTTTCTACCCTGCCTGATCCCCTTGTGTCTGCCCTGGTGTTTTCCTTTTGAGTGTTTTGGATTTGTGCCGGTTCTCTGGACACTCCTTGTTGGATATCTTTCTAAGTTTGTTTTTTATTAATAAATATATTTTATTTTCATCAACGTCTGCACCTGGGTCCTACCTCCATTAATCCTGACAGGCGGTTCATTAACAAAACAGATCGCTGAAGAGTCACTTCCTGTTTCGGTGTCATGTGGGTTTCTCCACTGTCCCACCCCTTTAGGACGTTTGCAGCAGATATTGTCTCATTTATTCCAATTCTGATTGTTTCACCCCGCAGTCACCCAAATAAATAACGGACCCATTTTTCCACGAGCCGTATATCCTCTGGACATTGTGACATTAAAGCAGTATTAGTCAGATGCACAGATCAGGAGAAAATTGAATTTGTTTGAGGCCTGTCTCTGTCTCTAACACACTCTGAGATCTGGTGACACAAATCTCCTCTAATAATCTTAGTTACCAGTAAAAAAAACATGACATTAATGTATTATTTTATTTAGCCCAGTAATCAATCTACCTTCATCCATCCACACAATGTTTGTCAACATTGAACTTTTTGTAAGCAGGTTTAAGCCCTTTATTCTAATGTTACCATAGAAAGACAGATGAATTCATTTACTGACTATTTAGATGTGTCCAAAAAAGTTAAGTTAGAGAAAGAGAAAAGGTCAAACAGTGGGTATTGAAACAAAAGCTGTATTTTTTTCTCAGAGGAATGTAATTATCAGTCGAACATGAGCAACAAATGCAAACAGTGCAACAAACAATGACAACTGTCTTCATAAATTACCGGTACGTTCACCACAGAAACTCTGAAAGAATCCAAAAGAGACATATGTGATAAGTCTGAAAAGTAGAGAAACTCCACTTTACCTGACTGTTTAAAGCACACGGATGGGATCAGCAGTTCAAAAGTTATTAAATGTTTTGGAACAATTGCTATTCTTAGCCATGAGCGGCGGCCTCGGTCTTTGAGGCTTAATTAAGAGAAAGAGAGAAAAATAATGAATAAGTGCAAATGTTATTGTGAACTTACACCCAAAAATAAAGGCTTACTGTTTGATTCATCCAGTGAAATGAATCAGTTACAGTTGGTTAGCTTCATAAATGGATCAAGAGCCGGGGGAAAATAAACACTCTCTGTCCCACTGAGGAATGTTAAAACCGCTCCCTTTGGGACATGGCCCTCTTTTTACACAACCATTTACATCTTTGTCTCGAAAACTAGGCCAGTTCAGGAGCCACAGGCATTCTTATACAACGCAACGGACAATCTGATAAACAGACCGGCATACAACCGAAAAGGTCACAGCCGACAGCTTCATTAACACCCACACATGCTGCCCAGGTACCAGCGTGATGAATTCAGTACTTGTTCACTGTATTTTACAGATTGTTACCAGTCAAGCTAATGAACAGGTCTTGACTTCTTTTCACATAAGTTGGTACTGTGACTTTCTGAAACCAGCTGAAAAGATCACACTGATGTGGTGTTGTGGCAAAGCATCTCTATTTCCTTTCTAGGACAAGACTATTCCAAACCATTTCAGTTTGGTTTTTTTTACCTGTTCCCCAACTCTTCTTCTCACAGCATCCGAAACATCTCTCAGCATTTTCTCATATCAGATCGTCCCACGATTTTTGCCAAAACAAACAAGCCGACATCACGCCTACTTCATGCAGCCAGTGGCCTGGTGTGCAGAGGTGTTGGGTAGGTAGGATTTATACTTTTATCTCATACTCCTTTTTTAAAAAAAAATTTTATTCTTTAAATAAACAGTGTTGCCGGGGATACTTTTAAAATAGCCACAATCCCTACAGGTTACAGAAGGCATGCCCTTAAATGTCAATTACTCAAAGTGAGGATACTTTGGACTATTTATGCGATAATTCCAAAATGTTTTCATATCAGCTGACGTTGATACTTATATTGATAAGATTGTTGATACAAGATAAATGTCAAATCATAATTTCTTTCAAGTTTAAATTATTCACAAAGATGCAACAAGACGAAAATGACATAAAAATACGAAAAATGAGGTCAAAGATGCACCCAGACAAAAATGACGTAAATGACGCAACAAGACAAAAATTACGCAAGATGAAAATTATGCAGAAAGACACTACAAGACAAAAATTACACAAAAAGATGAAAATGATGTAAAACATACAAGACAAAAACACACGTAGTCTCTAATTTTGTGATCTAGTTCTTCTGTTCATTTTCATTATTTTAATATAATGTTGCAAAGGCTGGTGTACATATAATTTAAATGAGTGCAATCTGAGTTCTTATTCAACAAGATGAAAACCCAGTGGTTGTGTGGTTTTAAACTCTTCTTTATGGCATGACAAACGCTTGCCAGACAGTGGAACATTTCACAAATCTAGAAGTAGAACATTCAAAACTATTACAATGATAAAATATTTTTTCAACATCATAATATGCAGTAGAACATTAAAACAATAGAACATTGAAATATTTGTGATTTATCTGACGATGTAAACAAAATAAACTCTGACTAATTAACTCTAATTCAGTCTCTGCATAGTCTTTGTTCCTTTTCATTCGGCAAAAGTGCTATGAAAAAAACAAACAAAAAAACTGTTAGACGCTGTGCCAGTAATGGCAGGGAAAACCCCTCGCATGATTTCTGAAAATAATAAACCACACACAAACTGTCACACAAACAAGGTCTGTCACACGCACAAAACTGTATTGCACGGGTGCTACTGTGGTACATTCATCCACACAGCACACGCTGAACTACAGATATACAAATATGTCACACTGTACAGCCTTGTGACACCGTAACTATCTTTGAGGACATTGGACACTGGCGTGTGGAGTTCTTCCCTTTTTGTACTGTTGTACATCAAGCTTACAAAAAAAACACAACAGACACAGAATTCTTGGAAACAGATGAAGGAGGTGGTGGAATGAAGCCATGCAAGCTTTTCGCCCTGCATTCAAGTGTGACCACTCAGAACAGAACACTTTTTCACTTAGATGTGGTGGGACATGGGAGAATAGCATGCTTCAGGAACACTGAAGCATTAATGCTGCTCATTAAACACAGCTGCAGTTGTTGGATTTTTGGTATTCTTTGATGATGACTTTAAATCACGCTGTCCCAATAGCACATAAAGCCTGTTTTTTGCACTGGCCATTACTTGATAATGGAACCACATACATTTGACATACGGTACTAGCTCCATTCCTTGGATATGTCCTGTTTAAAAGCCAACATTAACAGGAATAGGTGACCAGTGTGTGCTCAGATCGGAATGACTCTGAGAAGAGAAGCATCAGCATTTGTCTTGCTGACATTTTTACAGTACATTAAGTTGATTCACTGCAACAATGGATCACCTTCAGTTATGTCCCTCTCTGCGGGGACTGTTGGTACAGTCCACTGAGGTGCATTGGTTTTGCTTGGACCTACAGAGCTGCAACGTCAGCACCTTGACTCAGGGAGCCATGCAGGGTTTGTTGGGCTCAGCTCTAGCTGTATATTAGCTGTTACGTAACCCTTATAGGGGGCGTTAGTGGTGGGCAAGCAATCCCAGCACCTCTACTGTGTGTGTGTGTGTGGGGGTGGTTGATGGTGGGTGGGACAGAGTGGAGAGGAGGAGTGACAGGACAAGTGGGGGGA
>JAPQRN010016877.1:0-10737 GCA_037367275.1 Coranthus polyacanthus | reverse complement strand
AAAAAAAAATTGGCAATATCGCCTAGCCTTAAATATAGGTACCTATAATATAAAAATGCTCAATACTGAACCCAAGCCAACTATCAATTAAAAAACATGCATCCCATATGTGGATAAACCGGCTGATTTTAAAGGTGACTATAGGAAAACACGTGATGTTGTCTTCAGACCATTAGCGTGGAGGCTTAAATAAACCAGAGATAGCGGAGATTAACTTGTGTATGACGAGTACAACGTATCTGACCCAACTAGACTTAGCCTCTGACGTCAGATTCACAGAATGACTTGCTTAACTCACCATCTGAACTTGACTGAATCCCTCAAAGCAGACAGTCAGCACATTTCTGATCAACAAGCCAGGTCACCTCAGTAACAACAGCGCCAAAGCACTGGGACAGCGATGGAATGAAAGGCTCAGTGTTCACTTATGGATAAAGTGACGCCGGCAGAAGAGACCGACCATCTAATGCCTGCAGAGATTATTCCAAATCAGCAGAGAGATGCAGACGGAGCACGCTCCCTGATCCCTGCAGGTTTACATAATGTGATGTCCAGCCGTCACATGACCAGCTGGGATTGTGTGGGATTGCATAAGAACAGACAGCCTGATTGAAGGTAGATAGAAGCCTGTAGGTAACTGTATCATCCCAGTCTTTCATTCTCTAATGAGCAATATCTTCCTTCAGATTATCTGACGTCAAAGCAGCGGTGGAGGTAATCAAATTTAATCAAAGATTTTGCAGCATAATCTACTGTTTGGTTAATTATACCCTTTTTTTTTCTCCACAAGCAAAGGCACAAATGTTCCTCACACAAGGGAGTGACAGATGCAGGGAGAGATAAAAACGAGGGAGTCACACATGCAGATGGACTGTGGGAGTTTAGAGTCCACAGCTAGATATGAGACGCAGAGACAGAAAATGTTCCAGTTCTGATGCTGCACCTCACATGTGACCAGAGGTGGGAAGGAACGAAACGCAAATACGCCATTACTGTACTTAGGTAGAGTTTTCAGGTATTTGTCTTTTTTTTTATGAGAATGTTTGCCTCCCACTCCCTAAATTCTAACACAAATGTCTGTACTTTCTATTGCTTAAATTTTCAAAACAGACTCGTTCTAATGTATTTGAGGGGAATATCTCTCGTTTTGCATCTCAGAACGCCTTTCAACGTAAATGGATAGAACAATAACACACAGAGAGGACGATCATTTGGTGAATCCATCAGTGAATATCACACCAGACAAATGCAACAAGATGATGTAAAAGACGAAACAAGATGAAAGGGACATAAAGGATGTAACAAGACGCTGTAAAAGACACATCATCACATAAAAATAATGTAAAAGATGTCGCAAGATGTAAACAACATAAAAGTCATGAGACAAAAATGATGCAACAGATGCAAAACAAAAAAAATTACCGTAAAAACCTAAAAAAAAACAAAAACCACAAGACAAACACTACGCAAAAGACGAAAACAATATAAAAGACATAACAAGATGAAAAGAGCACAAAAGATGTAATAATGTTGTTTAATGGCCTACTTTGGACATTTCAGAGCCTGGACTTTTTCATTTTTACTGCAGTAAAGAAGTTGAATGAGTACTTCTTCTTACTACTTCTATCTGAGTAAAGAATGCGTGGACTTTGGCCAGCTCTGCATGTGACAGATCAGGTTCTGTCAGGTCTGACTTATAGTTCTGTATTAACAGAGGATCACGAGACACATTTCGAACCAAGCGATCAAGCGTGACAGAGGACAATAAAGGAAGCACCAGCTCAGTTGTGCCATAGTGAAAGTGTCAGACATTTACGTACATTTTCTAACCAGTTCTTTTAAAGGGTGTGCCTCTGTCTCACGTAATAACACGTAATCTTGTGGAGGACATTCACCAATAGGATTGCATTTTCGTTCGTTTTTTAGTTTTATTTTCATTTTAAGGAACTGAATAGTTTTGTTTTCATTTAACGGTAGTGCTAGTTTCAGTTTCTTTTACGTATTATGATTCATAGAAGATAGAAAAGGTTGGATGCATAATGAATAATCTCAAATGTGATTTACAAAACCATGGTTTATTAAAGGTCCCATATTGTGCAAAGACATTCTATTCTTTTACACCAAGAACCATTAACACCGGGGGACACAAAAACCTGCAAGAACGTGAAATTCCTTACCTTTAATTAATTAATTACCTTTTTAGTTCATGTTACATTGTAGATATATTCATTGTAGATTTTATTTAGTTTTCAGGGTTTTTTTTTAACTTTCAGTTTTATTTTTCAGTTAGCAAAATCTCTTTTCACTCCAAGTTTTAGTTGTAGTCTTTGTTTCCATTAACTACAATAACCCTGGTGCCAAGCATTTTTTCCCATTATGTAGTAAAGCAGCAAGGCCAAAAGACCTCGATTTTTAAAAAGCATATGACTCCAGATTCTGCGCTCACTCTGCTGATTTAAACAAGCACACCAACGAGGATTCCATTTGTCCAACAGTGGACTTTTTTAAGTGACATATCCAGGGTTATCATAGTCAGTGATAACGAAGACTAAAACTAGCAGTGAAAAAATTCATTTGTTGACTGAAAATAAAAACAAAAAACTGTTTTCAAAAACATGGAAACTAAACTAAAACTACAATGAACAACGCAACACAAACTAAAACTAAACAGAATATCAAAAATCAACTTCTGTCTCATCATGAATCATCTCCCACTGTTAATGATTCATGATGTATAAGAATAAAATAGCTTTACACAATATGGGACCTTTAATAAACAATGGTTTTGTCAATCATATTTGATGTCATGCATTCTCTCATCCTCTACCCTTTACCAGTGCTAACACTACAACTAAAAAACTAAAAACTCAAATAAAACTAGTCAACTCCTCAAAATAGAAATTAAACAAAAAACTACTTATGCACTCAAAAAACTAAACTGAAATCAAAAACCAAGCTGACGTGAAAACTAATGGAAACTGCAACTCTGGAAATAGCTTCAGTGTGTTAAACTACTTCTTTTAACCAGTTCGTATTGTCAGTATCATTGTTGTAACTATTTACAGCTTCCTCTACTGCAGTTCAGTGTAATTAAGTGAGTCACACAAAATACCACTCATATTAGCTGATACCATTTTAGTGTTGGGAAGCTGCTGCAGGTGCACCGAACTGTAGTGAATCAGCCCATAGCACCTGCAACAACACAAGGCACAATGTGGCAACAGTTCTAATGCCCATAATTTGCTCACATGATTAAGGTAAATGCACACTGATGTGTAACTACTTGTGGACAGTGTTCACATCTTTTGTAGCCAAATAGAGAAATAATCCCTGTGCAAGCATAACTGTTTTGGCTTCATTTCTGCCTTTCTGCCATTTTAACACCGATTATAAAACACACAGTGAGAAAGAAGCCCCGTGGTCTGGCTCCAGGCTGACTCTCAGCTACAGGGAATAACATCTCCCTTTAACCAAAGCACTGTGGGAAATGCCTGGCGGAGAGAATCTCACAGGAACCGCAGTGTGTCGGAACCAGGTTAAAGGGTAGACATGGGGCAGACAGTATTCAAAGTGCAGGGCGTTTTGCTCCTATGCCATTACAATTACACTTCTCTAGACAATCAAAACCAAAATAATACACCACAGCAAGACATAACAACACCTGCGCTGAAATAACATGGCTCTGCTCTCTGGAAGGACACAGTTTGATATAAGTTTGGCAAGACAGAGAAGCAGACAGAGAAGTGCAGTTTGAAAGATAAATCTGTGTCTGAACAAATCAACCTGGGGACTATAACAGAGTATAACAGTGTGTGAAGAGAACGCAGCAAACTCTAACATCTATTTTTCAGTCACGACAAATCACTCACCAGTATGTTATGGAATGAAATTCACTTTTGTATTATTTAAATGGTATACATAGAAGCTGAAAGAAGTTAATTTTAGCATTCATGACAGACTGTAGAGCCGTCATAAATGAGCCCTGTCTGTCTCACAAAACCATCATTTGGTTAATTTTAGATCTTATCAGATTGGCTTCATAATTTGGTAGTTGTTAAAGATCATCACAGAGGTCATCTGATTGTTATGAAACCAACAGGTTTCACAACAGTTTGTTCAAGGAACAGAGCCACTTCTCCCATAGGACTCCAACTCAAACAGATCAGCCTCTGGTCTCCCTTCCAAGACCCCAGGTTCCTTCCATTATTTTGTTGTGTGTGTGTGCGTGTGTGTGTGTGTGTGTGTGTGTGTGTGTGTGTGTGTGGGGCTTTCCTTACTTGAACCATGGCTGCTGAAGGACAGAGGGTGTTATGTATTGTCCAGACTATAAGTCCCTTGAGGCAAATTTGTGAGATCTGATTTGGCCTTTATAAATGAACTGATTTGACTGGATATGACCAACCTTCATGTGGAAAAACATTTTGTTTCATGCCTTCCAGTTACCTGGGATTTACTGAATTTACTAGGACCTACATGGCACTATAATTTTTTGAGATGTCCTTTTTGTGGCCTGGTTTCGGTATATTTAGCTCTTATCAAGCTTAGCTCAGCAAAGGCTTCCCTGCTTGGCCAGACATGGCTGCTACGCTTGCCATGCAACTGCACGGCTTCTTCCTCTGCCAGGTAACAGTCCTCTTAATACAGTGACGTCAACAATATCTCTTTGGGAAATGACTCCAAGAGACGAGGTGTGTGTCTGAGCGGCTGTGTGTCTGTAAAGGGAAAGTGGAGCAGTGAAGCTAATATAGCTGCTCACCAGATCCCTGTGGAGAACCCAGTTGGCATGGAGGTAATGGATTCCATCCAGAATCTGATACAGGAGAGACTTCACCATCCCTCGTGGCAGCTGCATGGGCTTCTTGTTGGCCTTGGAGGCACGGTGGAACTTAATGATGTGCTGCGAGGAAAACAAAGGTTTCACCCAAGTCAGACATGTATTTTTTTGTTTGTTTTTACAACAGCTAAACATATGCAGAAGAGCTTCAACTACAAGCCAATAATCTCTAAACTATAATATATGGAAACTTTCTGTCTGGCTGGATTTAGTTGTGTACATAACCAGCGGGATAAATGGTATCCTGACATTATGCTACAATCACAACTCTACACTGTGAAGAATTCAAAACAAAACACTTGTATTTCCGAGTCAAAGTCAGTCAAAGTGTTCAACAAATTGAGCAAATACATCACTAAGAGATTCTAAATTGGCTTCAAGTGAAAACTCTTAAAGTATAAATGAGAAAGTGAAATTCTGTTACAGCAAAAGTGCATTTAATCTTGATGTATATTTTATCATATGAAAATACAGATGTTTCTAATCTTCCTGAGGGGCATAAGGCACAAGCGTTTCCACGGTTCCCATGATTGAGCCTGCACTGTTACACTATTTATGAGTAAATAGGTGTTATCTTTGTGAATGTTAATTTCGTAATTAAACATCAGGCTTCAAATTTCACCACAGTTTTAACTTTTCTGAACACACGGTGCCAGGTTTGCTGCCACTTCTGCAAATGGCAATCAGTATTTCTGTGACAATGTATGCATTTTTGGTGAATATTACTTCTGGTCAATGCATATATTGAGTCTGTCTACATGAAGCGTACGCATGGGGAGACTCACCCAAAGGTCATGCTCAGCGTAGTCGAAGAGAAGCCAAACCTTTCTGTCGCTGTGGGACAGGAACACTTTCTGCAGGGCGATCACGTTTGGGTGTTTCAGTTCTCGTAGCAGCTGGAAGACACAAACAAAAGTTCATGAATGGTTTGGAGTAAGGTTATTTTTAAATTCATGATCGTTTGTGTGTATGTGTTTGGGCGTTCTTTGGAAAATTTTGAAAGTAGCAAGAGAGGGTAAAATGCACATATCATTCCAGCAGCAAGCATTGTTGTCAGATCTGCAGGGTTATATGTAGATAAGTTTAAAAATGTAAAATAAAATTGCACACATAACCAAGCAGTGTCCACTTTAAATTATTTAAGTTTACGATCAGCTCATTGCCTTGTGTTGCATCCAAAAAAGACAGGGATTAATGGGATGGGTGATGAAATGCAGGGAGGATCTTATGCAAAAAGGAAACACTGATAAATATACGCTTTTGAATGTGTTTGGGCGTTTTTTGGAAAATTTTGAAAGTAGCAAGAGAGGGTAAAATACACAAAAGCTTACTGATGAGATTAAAGGTTCAATATGTAAGATTTAGACATGTTTGTGTGCTTATGTGAAGTTTGTGTTGGAGTCATTTATTGACTTTAGCTACCTCAATTTCTAAGATAACGACTCTCTCAGTTGCCTACATCCAGGATTGGTTAGCTTTTCTTCTAATGTGTATGCAACATTTAAAGAGTTGTTCTTATGTAAACAGTGATTCTTCATTCTACTCTACATTTTTGTAATTGTCAACTGCTAGAAACACCTAGCTTTATCCCCACTCCAGTGATAAAAAAGATGTAAGTCTCTATAAATTAAGTAAGCCATCTACACCTTTAATTGCAGTCCCATCAATCTCAGTAACATCATGCTATGCTGCAAGCTGCGGAAATGGTGAGATTATATACTATAATGTAGTCACATTATAGCCACATGTTTACACATACAGCAATACTGAGCTTTTGGCATGGATTACAGATCAGTGCTATATTTACTGATTATTATATAAGATCAGTCAACTCCAAAAGTAAGAGCTCTTTCTAGTGCAACATAATATAATGTGAATTCAGTGGCAACCCCAGACTTTGTTGAATTAGAGTCCGTTTACTGTAGTGGCTTCAAAGGCACAGTGGGACAGTTTAATCTGTGAGTCCCTGTCTGTAACAGCAGCTGAAGACCTAACAGAGGCTCGGCAGCTGCACACACTGCCATATCACTCAACCAGCCCCTCTTTCTGGGTCGTTGGTCTCACTCATTCCTGAGCTATTTGCTGACGCATCACATATGATCCATAATCAATGAAGCCCTTTAGACAGGTCTAAAGCTCAAGCAGCCTACAGTGAATCCCACCCCGGTCAATGAATTATTCATCCGCATAGGCTGTCGTGACTTACTGTGCTTCACCTGGGAGATGCAGGGATTTCTAGTAATGCTGGGATTATGTATCTTTTAAACACAATGCATAAGTCTACTTTATGTTCAGTGTTTAAGATGACAATGAGAAATACATTAAAGCCCCATCAGTACACAGCTGGTTTTTAAAATCAAGCACCAATGTGTAATTCACAGGGAGCAGCTCAAATGTCAAAAAGTCCTTTGACACAAATCCTGAGTTACATGCTTGAGCTGCTCTCTGACACACTCGGCAACATTCTTGTACTTCGCTCTGGTCTTAAGACCATGTTTCTCCTGTCTTAGGCTTTCTGCAGTGTTGGTCTTCATGGAGGAAATGGACACACATATATGAGTTTGTCATGAACAAGGGGCAACAACCGCAACATTGACGACTGCTCAATGCTGGCTTAAAAAACCTGGCTCCAACTGACTTCCATTGAACTTCTGTCTAGAAATACTAAGTTAGACAACTTTTTCCAGGTGTCATTATGGTCTCATTCACTTCATTTGGACCCTCTAATAAGTGTACTACTGTGTAAGATTTCAGGACTAGTAGAAGACTTTGATGTCTGCTTTGATTGACAGGTGTGATTAATAGCTCGCTCCTCTGTGAAGTCAGACTTTACAAGCTTCCATTTATTGAATCAAACACTTTTTTGCTGACAGAGAGCTCTACTGCAGTTGTGGTTAAGAGATAATAATAAAAAAAAACATTCAATGAAGTTTTAGTAATAGAAAGAACTGGACATAGCCACCATATTGAAGCCTCAAGCGTTTGACTTTTTGGATCCAGAAATCACCATATTTGGACAAGAGGGTAGAGTTGGGGAAGCGCGAGTGGTGAAGCTCTTCAAGCTAATGCCACCGCTGACCACACTGCTAGCAAGGAAATGTTATGTTAAAGGTGACCAAGTAATTTCAGTTACTTGTTACTTGTGTTCGACTATATAATGCTATACCAAATTAATGCTAACATTAGCTAATGTAACTAAGTTATGCTAGGATTGTAATTCAATACCAGTAAACCTCATGAAAAGTTGCGGAACTAAATCTTTGGACAATCTTGTCAGTGTAATAACTACAGCTACTACAGTAAGGTGTTCTGGTGGGGAAAAAAAGTTTTATTCAATAAACAGAAACTCTCAACTGTTAGTTACAGCCCTAGCAGCAGGCCTTCTGTTTGCCCTAAAATCTTACACTTTATGATAAGGCTTCAATGTCAAGCTGTAGTTGTTGCCCCTTGTCAGTAGTTAGCATTAGCGCTAGCTTGGGCCATCACCCGTTGCCCTTCCCCAGCTCCACCCTCTTGACCAAATATGGTCACTTCTGGCTCCAAAAAGCCAATATGATGACAGCCAAAAAGCTGTAGTCCACAAACCAATGGGTGACGTCATTATGACTACGTCCACTTCTTTTATACAGTCTGTAGTTGTAAATTTGTCAACAGAGGCCCTTTTGACAGTGGCTGATGAAAACCTAAATATTCGGATCATAAGTCAGCTTTATTACTATCAACTGTACAGTCTTACACACTCAAGGAAAACCTCAGAGTGGAAAGTGGCAGAGGTATAATGCTGGAATTGTATGCAGGCTGTTTGATTTGGCCTTTCGCATGGGGAAATGAGGTTTGTGTTTAATCACAACCTTAATCCACAGGCTATAATGGGGCATTGTGGCAATGAGCCCCTGGCTTAGGTCTGTGCAACACCACTTTCAACCCAGAGGCCTGTGTGCCGGACAAAAACTGGGACCTCATATGATCACTGACTCATTGTGGCACTAATACTACATTTACACACAAATCTCTGTGTTTGTCACAGGATTATGAAAACGTGTTGACCCATTTACTGTACTCCGCGATACTGTCACAGGCTAATTCATGCTTGATAAGTCTTTAAATTGCTGCTAAAACGCAAAGTATATCAAGAATTTCTGTATTATAAAAGACTAAAATCACTAGTTAACTTGTCATATATGCTGTTTCTCCAACGATGCATGTAAATGTCTCCGTAGGTGATTGACCATCTTGTTTGGATGGTTTGAAAGGAAGGCGGAGTAGCTAGATGCAAGTATGACAACTGATGACTCATTACACTCAATGTTATATTACATTATGTAATCTTCTATAGCCTAATATTGTCAGTGTATCCAAAGGGTAAAATATCTCCTGCCTCTGTGCCATAGAGTTCTGTTGTTTTCCAAAAAAACACTAAAAGCACATCTGTGAGCCAGATATTCACCATTATGCTCCTCCATGACTGGAAATAGTCCTTAACAAATTTCATAATTATTCCTGTTTGTTATTTTGGAGGAAAAACTACAGTGCTCAGCTGTTTTAGGATATTATTACCTTTTTCAAAATGAAAATGTATACTCTTGACCTATTTTTAAAGATTTCCATGGTAAGAACTACTGGGGTTACTGCTCAGACACACAGAGAGGCCAAGAAATTGAGCTGAATGCTCCTTTCACAGCTAGTTGTATTATGTATGGAACTGCAGTTGAGGTCATGCTTATTGCACCTAAGAAGTAGTGGTGGGTGATATCTCGAATGTACTTGATGTATCGCTGCTTCTTCTATGTGGGATGTAGTAAATCACTATACATCAAGTACAAATTGTTACATAATTGTTTTCTAAGCTGCTGGCATCAATTACATCATGGGTTGTTTGTAGCATTTGTAGCGTTAGTGTTTGTTACTGGGGTACTGAGTGTATTTAAGTCGGCTTATAGTGATTCCTTAGAGACTGTCAGCACTGGGTTAGGTTTAGTTTAGTGTGTAACTTGTTTTTTCTGCCACTGTAAATCTGTGATGACTCAAAATGTGTTTGAGCGTCTCCGTAGCAACGCCTTTACTGTAGAAATGAACGCAGATCGCACATGATCTGCTCACAAAGATGGTGCGAAAACTGCAAACTGTCAGAGGAAATTATTCTGAGAGGAATCGGCTCACTGCAGTGGAGAGCATGCCAAAAAACCTGTCACCTAATTGCACTTTCTTTCAGATGCTGTAGGTCTGTAACTCCTTTATGATCATTGTCATGTATGTCAGCATTTATTTTGATAAATAAGTGTTTTTATTACATCTTATGTAAGGTACATAAGGTCATCCACTTGGTGACCCCTCCCCTCCGACCTCACCACGCCACTGAAACAGCACTTGTAAAAGTGTTAAATGACACAAGGTTGAATACTGATTCTGATCACATATCACTCCTGGTTTTGCTAGATCTCAGTGCTGCATTTGACACTGTAAAACACAGAATCCTGTTGCACAGGTTGGAAAATTGGGGTGGACTTTCAGGAGCAGTCCTCAATTGGTTCAGGTCTTATTTAGAAGGCTGGAGCTACTTTGTTATAATTGGCAGCTATGAATCTGAATTAATTAGTATGACTTTTGGGGTCCCCCAGGGGTCAGTTCTTGGACCTCTTCTGTTCAATTTGTATATGCTCCCTTTGGGCCAAATTTTACAAAATTTTAACATTGATTATCACAGTTATGCAGATGATTATCACTGTTATGCTGGTACACAACTATATGTATAGTGGATATAAAAAATCTACACACCCCTGTTCAAAGGCCAGGGTTTTGTGGTGTAAAAAAATGACAACAAGATACATAATTTCACAACTTTTTCCACCTTTAATGTGACCTATAACCTGTACAACGCAATTGAAAAATAAACTGAAATCTTT
>JAPQRN010016719.1:25244-36980 GCA_037367275.1 Coranthus polyacanthus | reverse complement strand
AAATTGCTATATCTTGCATGTAGTTTGTCCGATCTGCTCCAAACTTCAGATGCTTGATCACAGTCCCATGCACACACATACACACACACACACACACACACACACACACACGCGCACACACACACGCACACACACATACACACACGCACACACACACACGGACACACACGGACACACACACACACACGGACACACACACACACACACAAACTTTATTTATAAAGCACCTCACAGACAAATCAATGGAGTTCAAAGTGCTTTATAAGGAACTGACAAACTGTGAGTAAAAGATAATACAGGCAAAATCAAAGTAGGATTGAGAAATGATAATACTAAGAAGAAGAAGAAGAAGAAAAAGAAATTAAATAAATACTGAAAACATATGAAATCATGAAACATAAAAGCCAGTCATTCAAACATATCAGTATGTTCAGCTCCTCTCATATCCTCTAAAGTCTGTCCTGTTCAGCAGCAGAAAGAAAAAATGACCATACGTTTCTGTTTTACTTTGTGGCACAACTGAAATAGAGGAACCAGATGACCTGAGGGGCATCATGATTCAAAAAACAAAGCACTTTGGAAAGGTAGTCCGGTGGAAGTTTGATTGTATTGAATTGTAAGTCATTTATTGCATTTTTCAGTGGAAAGACACGACAGAAGAAAGGACAACATTACAATAGTCCAACCTGTGGGTTACAAAAACATGCATCGGTGTTTCCGTGTTGCTCAGAGAAAGAAAATGCTGCTTTTCTGATATTACGCACATGGGATGTTATGTTCCAATATAACTAAACTGTAACTGCAAATGCATTCTTTTTTTTTTTTACAATCGTGTCTCCCACGTTACATTTCAACACAGTAATGACATGTCGTCGAACATGTTATTCTTGCATGTAAATGTAAGTTGTTTTCAGACAACACATTTCGTTGTGCCAAAAGATGCATGAGCTGGATTCACAATATGGGCTGGTTTTGACGACAACAGTTTTAAACTGTTTGTGGTTAGGTTTAGACACTGAGAGCGCTTTGTAGGGTTTAGACAAAGACACCAGGGCTTGGTTTAATGCAACACACAAAGCCTCATTGGTGGGTTTCCTTTTACAAACAGTTGGTGAAGGAAGATTCTGGCATGAATCTACACAAACTCAAGAGCACACTTACACATGTTTGAGTGCTGATATGTTTGCACACAGACAGATTATTGCATTTTTGTCAAATCTACAGTTGTATAATATCAGAGGATTTAGATGAATTAATAATATTTGTATCATCTTAAATATATATTTTTTAAATAATTAGATGTCTGTTTTTCATCATGAACTTCAAATCAAAAATAAATTAACTCTTCACCCTTCCTCTTGGGTCATTTAATTCTAACATGAGATATCCTCATGAGGCTTTGCAGTGGTTTTGAGTGAGTCTGTTCCACTCCGTACGACCACATGTGCAGGTATTGTTCGCCTCGGCCTTTTTACACAGGGTCGGCAAATCACATAATCGCCCATCATCATCATCATCATCCTCATCATCATCATCATCATCCTCATCATCATCATCATCATCATCATCATCATCATCCTCATCATCTTCATCATCATCATCATCATAGACATCCATCAGCGGTGCTCCCTGCATGCGCTGCCCACGTTCTCTTCTCTCCACACGACTGGCCGGATCATTGGCATTTTAAAAGGATGCTGGATGTGTCGTAGAGACAGCAGGTGACAAGCTGCTTTACAAACCGGAGTAGGAGTTGATGAAGACAACAGCTGAGAGAGACGCTGCTGTTCATGCAAAAACATCAGAGAGCCTGTAGACGACCTCAGCCAAATTCTATCCCATTCGATTTTTTTATCACCTTTTTTGTGTTTTTCATTTTTTCATCTTTTTTTTTGGTTTTTTTTTATACCCACTAATGATGCTACTAAATCTGTCCAGTTCCCACAGCAGCACCTCCACTTCAGAACTTTTTTTTTTTTCCCATTTGGATTTTGCGTTATTAGATTTTCATTCCAGTCTGTTTGACTTCCTTGCAGTCTCATGCTCTTTGATGGGGGTTGGTGGCTGTTTACCTGTGTTAACAGGTACAGCTGACGCGCCCACTCAGTCTACGAAGACAAAGGGAGTCATCATTTTTAACAACAAAACAAAGCAAAACAAGTTCTGGATCATAAATCACTCCGCATCCTACATAATCCCACAGTCTCACCGTACTTCACTTACTGTGCAGAACTCTGGGGCAACAACTACACAAGTTCAATAAAACCACTGACTATTCTTCAAAAAAAAAAAGAGCGACAAGGAAAACACTCACTTGCTATTCTTGCAGTCAAGTACCAAACAGCACAAATCATATACAAAAAAACGTTAAAATAAACGTTTGCCAGTAAACATTCAAAAACTGTTCAGAGGGATCAAGAGGGGAGGATCATTTCAAAACGAACAAAATCCTGGGTCGGGTGGGACTGCGGAACGATGTGGGGGAGGATTTAAAACAATGTTCAAATAATAAAACACTTCAAAACAAAATACAAGGATCATGTTTTCACGAGGTACAGGGATGAAGTGGGGGTGTAAATGTCACTGGGGTTTCATACGATATTATCATTTGTTTCTTTTCATTATTACTTGGACTTTTTTTGTTTACTGTTCGGTCTCTTGTTTTTACTATTATTACTACTATTATTGTGTTATATTGTTAGTGTTATATTATCATCATGATTATTATTAAGGAAGTGGGATGGATATGAATATAGAAATTCACAGGTTCGTGGAGAAAGGGGTGGGATTTCACTCATTTTCGATTTCTTCCCGCTCCGTTTTTGAACATTACTTGTTATTTTCTTATTTTTGTGCTTTCTATTGTTAGTGTCGTTTTTATGATTTTCTAACTAACTAAACACGAGGATGACACAAATCGGACATAGACTTTTCTTCAGAATAAACCTAAGAGTTAAAAGGAGTCGGGACGTGACGTCAAGTCTGTTTTTTCTACTACGTCTACCTCCTGAAGATTGAGGAAAGGTGAAACAGTTCTGGTGATTTACTGGGAACTATGAATAATCATTACTTCTTCCAAAATTGGCAGTAATCTTAAAATAACAAGCGAAACAGAAAAGCAATAACGAATCACGTTTGTTGTCTTGATTAAAAGATCATTTCAGTTCCAGAAAGAGATGCTGCTGAACAGCCTCTGAATGTTTTATTTCCCAAACTCTGTAGATATTGAACTGCGCTTTAAAAGTCACTTGAAATCTATGATGAATGCCAACATTTAGTGTCAGTCAATAAAGGAACAAAAAGGTCCATGACAAAGAACAGGAGTTATACAAGATAATAGGCTTCAGGAATGAATGGAGTGTTTAGCAGACACGTCCATGTTTCACAATGTTTCAGTCAATTTCACAAATCAATACAGACTTAAATTGCCTCATTTATTTCCCAACATTGAATAAAAGGAGACCTTTTTCACACGCCCGGTGGAATACATGGATTTAGAATACAGAATTTAAGTGTATTTACTTCCACTTTAAATAGGCGTTAATGAGAATATAGTTACATTTGTATTACAGTCGGTTCCTATATAACTAAATACGTTTTTAATAAACCTGATGTCACCTGCATTACGTTTATTTATCAGAGCCTTGACTTTGTTGCATGTGAACGGAACTTGTCATTGAAGGATCCCGTTCTTTTTTTTTTTTGTCTTTTCTCAATATTCAGGTGGTAGACTTGGTGGATGGTGGATTTACAAAATCCAGGACTTTGACACCACATCCTGACAACTGCGAGGTTTTAAATGCGTCCATGCCGTCTTTTTGGCCATAGCTCAAGATTTCAGATGGAGAGTGGACGCGTTGGATTGAACTCACGCTTCTTGTTAGGTTCAGACAATAAAAGTGCTTTGAAAAGGCGCATGGTTTGGTTTAAATATTAATAAACACATTATGAGACACTGTTTTTGTTTTCGCTTAGTATCTTTCTCTAAACGTACCCGAGGAGTCAGGCTCTAAAAGTAGAAACAGTTTAATAATGCTGATATTGTAAATCTGTTTCTTAGATCTTTAGGTGCAACAAATGTTGTCTGTGAGCAGTTCGCATTTATGTTCAGGAGCAACATTTCTACCACTTCAAAATGACGTTAATTAACCACATTGAATTGTTACGTTGAAACGAGACATATGCAGTTACGTTTTAGCTGCACATAAACGTAATTTGAGGAAGACAGGGTGGTTGAAGACAAACCATGGGTGTGCAGCACCAAAACATTCATTCTTTTTACCCATTAAATAAGGAACAAATGATGAAAAGGAACAATGGCAGACTAGTCATCAAATCGAACATAAAATGACCAAGAACAAGGAATAAGGAAGGAAAAGACTGAATACTGACTTTTGAGAGTTATGAAATCAAGAAAATCATGCACATTTGTTCTTTTTAAAGAATTAAACCATTCAGTTATTGCAATTTCTCAGTATCACTAATAATGCCATCTGAGTGAAATATAGGTTTTATGTCACATCATGTTGAAATCAGCAGAAAATATCACTAAAAGCAAACCATGAAAAGCTCATCAGGTCAATAAAAATTCTCTGGAGACGATGATTATCCACGTTTTCATACAAATCTGCTGTTTAATTCTTTAATAGAATTTTTTCCAAGCAGATGAAATGCAAAGGCCGGAAACGTCTACAACTAACGTCTAAAAGAGCATGTACTCATGTTCAGTAATTCCATGGAATAACAGCAGCAGAACAAATGAGTGTTCGGCGCTTTGTTGCTCGTTTAATGCAAATTGTCAGGGAGATGAGGGAAATGCCAAAGGGGTCGGCAGAATATCACAGAGATGACCCCGGGCTCAGAGGAACGACAATAAAGCTCAGAAAAAGAAAAAAAAAAAAGACATGATGGATGGCTTTTCATAAAGTCGACTTCGGTTCGATAAGAAGAATGAATGAGCAAAGAGTCTGGAGGCAGGAAAAAAAAAAAAAAGAAAGAATAAAAAGTGAAAAGAATCACAGTCAACAGATCAAGAAAGAATGTAAGAAATGACAGAGGCAGACGGAAAGAACAAATGGAAAAGAAATGCGTTTGAATCCACTGATTTATAGATAAATAGATTTTTAAATTTAAAAAAAAATGTTTAACTTCTGCATAACATGAATTCCAATAACCAGAGGACAGAAAACACAGCACTCTGCTCACAGTTATTCATCTACTTTTCATTTTACTGCTCAGATGTTCACTGGTTTGCTTTATGTTTTCGTGGGTTCACAGCAGAATTCAGAACGAGAGAACTCTTTAGAATGATATGCAAATGGTGCGAATTATTACGAAGAAAAAAAAGACCTATTTTAGGCCAAGTTTTTTTGCTCATTGTATCATTTTTAGTTTAATTTAGTGGTTGTGGTACATACACACATTGGTTCAGTATTGAGTATTTTGATGTTTTTTTTTAATTATCTGTGTTGCGGATTTAAATGATAGTTTTAATGTTGGCACTTTGTGACCTTGTTAAGAAACGTGCAAATGAAAATCAGGATTATTTTCAAACTGCTTCTAAGCTGTTTAGTTTTTTTAGCTTTATTGTTTGACTCCTCATCTTTTAAACCATTTTCATTTTGTGTTGTTTACATCGTTTTCATCTTGTTGTGTCTCTTACACAAATGTTGTCTTCTTATGTCTTTTGGGTAGCTTTGGTTTTGTCACGTTTGTCGTGTCGAGATCGTCTTTTTTGTTCTTAGGTCAGTTAAGATCTCCACAACGCCATGGACCAGGAGGCTCAAATTTGAACAGCGTGGCCCTGACCCACTTAACTTGACCCGCATACGAATTGAGGTAATGGCTGCCGAAAGTGATCGCCGCTGCCGAAGCTACGTTCAGGTGCTCCTGGCTTGTTCAGTCATGTTTCACAAAGTAACATAAAGCAGCCAGTTGATGAGGACTGATCTGCGCATGTGTAAATGTTGGAGGAGAAAACGGCCGTAGAGGAAGTAGATCCTTTACTGTAATAAAAGTAGTAACACTGTGAAAGGAGCCCACTCTGTTGATCACAAATAGAAGTCCTAAGAATGAATGAATTAAAAACACATTTTAATTACTGCAGCTATTCAAGCAAAAAGGAGCAAATCTTTGTAAAGTTTTTTTTTTTTTTTTTATTATTCCAGGCCAGTGGTTTTATGAAGAAACAACCAAACAAAACAAAGAATAAGCCAAAGGATAAATAAATGACATTTTTAAAAAAAAGATAAAAGGAAAGGATGCAAGTACAATAAGCAGAGCTGAGAGAGGAAATAGACAAGAGATATGAGGGGGTTAAATGGAGGGACAGAGACTGAATGACAGACAGGAAATTAAAGGTGTTGACAATCATATCGACATTAATGAAAGAGGAAGAGCCATGCCTCAGGAGAGATTTTAATGAAAAGACCTTTCAGATACAAGCCTGACGGTCATTTAAGGACAAATGCAGATCAGAAAGTCCAGGACCTTCACGAGGGTTATGACACACCGGCAGATGGTAAATGTATTTATTTAACTCACTGTAACACATAAGCATCGGAGGATCTACAGCAAATATCATGTCACATTTTAGTTTGACATGTCACACATGAATCAGTGACATTCATAACTTTTGGCCTTTGTCATTGATTCCTTTGATTCCTGGTGAGGAATGAGTCTAACTTACTGCTGGCAGTGCGTAGCAACTCAGGCTCTGCAGGGACCAAATGGCCTGTAGCAGTGGTGGTCGGGGCGCCACATCCCCTGTAGGATACCCTCAGTGACAGTCGTACATTTTCACAAAACACATGTGGACTGGCTGGACAAACTCACATCCACCCTCTAGCACTGAGGGTAAGGTATGGTGTTCAACGACCAGGAAGAAAACCACACGGTTCCTCTTGAATCTGAGGTTCGACTATCAACGTATCTCCAGTACCCTATGTGGTACCCTCCAGTTGAAACACACTTTCCGGTCATCTTTGTCAAAGAGGGAAACCACCACCCCAATCTACTTCTTCCTCAGGTAACGTTACATGTTCCAAGGTTCAGTTTCAGCAGTTGGAGATCAAACTGCAAAAGGCCTGCTTTTGATTGCTGCCCAATCCACATCATACCAGAACTTTGCAGGTGGTGGATCCGTATGAGGACGGCCCTCATGTGGTCTGAACAGTGGGTAAAGGCTCAACTACCAGGTCTTCGCCAACAAGCCCCTCCCCCTGGCCCTTCCCATAACGGTCTTTGAATAGCTCATAGTCTACCCCCCTTATAGAAAAACCACATGTGAAACCCCTGACAACAAAGATCCTAGGATCAAACACTTCCATCATTAAAAAACTGCTCATTCGAAAAAAAAAAAGAATTAGATATTAGATACATTTGATATAAAGCTAAAAAATTCTTTCTGCAATAAATGGGGAGATAAAAATGGGAGAAAGCATACTATTACTTTTAATACTATAAATATATATTTTTTTCAGAAATAATTTTGTTTTGGACATCCATTCCTGTCAGGTGCAACTTATATCCATGTTGTTGCTAAGATGACACTTGTGCAGCTCAAGGTATGAAGTGAGGCAGGAGTCCAATCAGCCATCGGAGACGTGAGGCTTCACCTCGTCACGCCGCTTCTGCCTGTTGATGTAAACAAATAGCGAGTCATTTTCCCAGTGGAAATTGATTAACATGTTTTATGGCTCAGAATGGTTATTAGGGAAGTGCTATGGAGCCAATTAAATCTGCTCTTATGAGTCTAGTCTTCCCCGATAGCAGTGTGTGCTAAAATAATAGCAGGTTTGACATTCCCAAGGGACCGTCGGTGAAGGCTCTATTTCTGAATAAATCACCATTCATTGTGCTCGTCAGTTTTATCAAAAATATATAAAACAGAAAATTACTCACACTGTGGTTGGAAGCCTTTCCTTATTTAACACAGATGTCAAAAGAAGCTGAAACTCTCACTTATTTGACCTTAGAGTAAAAATGAACAAGCTGATGGTTTAACTAATGTGCTGTAATTTGCTGCCCTTATACAACCTAAGAAAGTTCACTTGTTTGCACATACATCTGGAGACGGGAGATGTATAGCCTTGTCTTGATTGCAGAACCTCAGTTCAGCCAATAATTGATGACCAAATGTCCACTGTTAACACTTAGCTTCTGGATTGTAACAGACATTTCCTGTAATAAGTCAAATTTCCAGTCGTTAAGAAGATAAACACTATCCTTTGCTGTGCTCTTTGGAGGCTTGAGAGAAGGACAGTAATGGTCACAAATATTTGTATTTTTTCCATGTGTCTTCAGCCATCTCTGACTCATCATCTGTGTGCTGCTCTGCTTTAACTGCATCCTTCACTGAGGAGCTCTTGCGCTCTTTCCTCTGTCCTGTTCCGCATCACAAAAGCTTAAACAGACATTTTGGTGAAACCGAAACCCGCACATTAAAAGATCATTAGGGCAGATAATTGGTTCAGACCGGAAATCAATCGTGAACGCCTCCCTGATTGTCAGGAGGGGCCAGTTAGACTCAAAATTATCTTCTGATATTGGACCAACAGTGATGAATTCCATCTGGTATAAAATGGCTGTAAATGTGGATGAAAACATTAATATTAATAGTACATAACTCCAATTTCAGATAACCTCTCCAAAGAGAGGCTTGTGTAATTGCTTCCTAAAGTGAAATTGGACCTTCTGACTGAATGCAATCAGATTTTACTTCAATCAACAAAACAGAAGCAAAAAAAGAGATAAGTGGGATTGTTTGTGATTGATTTTGCAGCGTGGAGCAGCAGCAGTGCAGTTTAAAATATTCTGTAGTGTGTTTTCCTGAGGCAGAAGCAGGTTAAGACAGTAGTGTTCATTTATCTTTAGCAGACAGCAGACGTGTTACACTTCTGGCCTGATGCTTTAACAAAGTGATTAATGTGTGCAGTGTGTGGTCCAAGCTTCTGCTCCATTCTCCATCTGCCAGCTCAGATGGGATCACAGCGAAGGAAAGACTTACCTAACAGACCAAATAAGGCAGCAGCAAAATGCTTCATTGAGCTCCAACACAAAAGAGGAACACAGGGACACAAGGAGTACGGTCACTTTCAATTGTTTGCTCAAGGACACCGAGGCGCTAACGAGCACATCATGTGCTGCTGTAATTTACCCTCTGCTTTTATAACAGCTTCTGTTTCACTAAATGCCTGTAAATCTGTCAATAGCACCATTATATTTCCATATATATACACAAACACGCAGAGCACATCAAACCTCCAACTCGTGCTCATACCTAAATGACAGAATAACCCGATTTAAGGCCCTTCAAATATTCTAGGTTTCTGATGAGGTCAGGCTGCAAACCTGGCCGGACATCCTTCTGCCCCTTTTCAAAGCTGTAGGAGCCAAAATAAGGGGGTGGGGGTGGTGGGGGTGGGGGGTTTGACATTCTAAATGAAAGCAGAATAAAGTTCTGTAAAGGTTAGTATACTTTATGAAGGTAGATCTTTGTGAGCACTCAGTTCTTGTCCTTAACCTTACTTTTTTTAAACCTTTTTTTCTATGACCTCGAAGTTGTGTCTCTCAACATCTTTTCAGGTGCTGTCGGTCTGGCTGCTTTGTATAGTGCTGAATCATTGACAGTAAGGTCAGAATGTGGCTGGAGTGGCACAGTTTTCTGACTGTGTTTTAGATTATATTGGATTTTGACATTGAAATATTTTGTGTACCACATGTGTTCTTGTATGAGTGAAAGTGGATTAATAAACCCCCCTTTCCTTTCCTTTCCTTTCCTTTATTTATTTATTTTTTTGCTTAAGACAACACAATTTGGTTACATTTAAGAATACCTGGCTTCTGACGGCTGTGTTTGCAGTGGAGGTTTTGATTGTTGCTGATGTTTTGGAGCACTTTGCTGTTTAATGTCTGTCTTTTCTTGTAATGACTGTTCTATTGTGATTGAAAGTTTTTTTTCCCCTAAGAATAAACATAACAAACCCATAAAAAACTATGTTAAATTATGTTTGTTTTGACTAACTGCCCTCACATCGAATGACCTGCTGCAATGTATTCTTCACATACGTTTGGTTATTTGTTGCTTTATTGTTGACGGCAGAATGTAGTTTTTCTTTTTTGCTGCGTTAGGATGTTACTACTTGTGGGATATTTATCTATTGTTTTTGATAATAGTGTAAGTATATATTTTACTGTGAGAATCATCTCCCACAGTCCAAACACAATGACGTTACACAGCCGTGACCCATCACCAACCTGCTGGTTCCCCCTTGCCGTATGGCATAATAATAATAATAATAATAATAACCAAACCCAGTCTTCCAGAAAGGTAAGCAAAAAGAAAAAAAACAACCATGTGTCAAAAGTATCAAATAACTGGATGTCAAAATGGAAAAATCCATTCTCTCTATTTGGCAGTTCTTCAAACTTTACAGTACAGTCTTTGTTTGTTTATTGTTATTTCACTGGGCTGCGACACCGCTGTACATCACCTGATCTCATACAGTATACAGTTCTCATAATGCACTTTGGGATAAAGAGTGGCTGCTGCATCTACTACAGCAGCTGCATAAAAATGAGATAGCATCCCGCGGCAAGGTGCATAAGAAGCAGTTCTGCAGAGCGACCTGCCTGACAGATGGAAAGTACGACGATGGAGGGGAGGCTGCAATAATCAGAATGAGAGTGGAGGAGAAGTTCACAAAGTATGTGAACTGAAACATTCTAACAGAATGGACTGACAGCGAGGAGCAGCTTAGAAACTGTTCAAATGGATAGTATTTATACAGCACTCCTCCACCTTACTGACACTCAACAAGCTTTACAGTCTGACTCATTCACCCATGGGACCCCTAGACCACATATTAACAGGAGGAGTGGGGATCGACAGGCCAACCAGTGGTGGGAGATCAGATCCTTTACTTCAGTATACAACCCAGTCATCGGAAAAAAATGTTGGCAATTTATGTTTGTGTAGACCATATGCAAGGGCAAGGCCACATGCAAGTTTTATTTAAAAAAATGGTTACAATTATTATTTTAACAGTAATTTGACTAATAATACTTTATTTATTCATCCATCAATCCATTATCCTCTGCTTATCGGGATCCAGGTCACAAGCAGGGATGCCAAAATCTCCCTCTTCCCAACCACGTCTCCGAGCACCTCCGGGGGGGCACGGAGGCATTCCCATATGAGCTGAGAGATGTAATCCCTCCAGCGTGCCTTGGGGTCTACCCTGAGGTCTTCTCCCAGTTAGACATGCCTGAAACATCCAGGAGGCATCCAGGAGGCATCCAGGAGGCATCCTAATCACCTCACCTGGCTCGTCTTGATGTGGAGGAGCAGCTGCTCTACTCTGAGCTCCACCCAGATGAGCAAACTCCTCACCCTATCTCGAAGGGAGAGCCCGGAGGAAGTGGAGGAAACTTATTTCTGCAGCTGGTATCCATAATCTCGTTTGTGACCAGAGGTGAGGTTAGGAATATTGATCAACCGGTAAATTGAGGCTCAGCTCCCTCTTCTCCACAACAGACCAGTACAGTGTCCACATCACTGCCAAAACTGCACTTATCCACCTGTCAATCTCCCATTCCATCCTTCTCCCATTCATGAACTTTAAACTTGAACTACTTAACCTCCAGTTGGGGCAGTGACTCATCCCCAACCCGGGGGGGGGGGGTCGGGGGGCCCTTTTCTGACTGAGAACTATGGCCTCAGACGTGGAGATGCTG
>JAPQRN010016719.1:0-15367 GCA_037367275.1 Coranthus polyacanthus | reverse complement strand
ACTGACAACTTTCACTTCCTACGTTTCAACACAGTTCAGTACTTTCTAATCCGTACTTTGAATGCATTTGAGAGGAATTTATTATTTAAATTATCCCATATTTAAAATTTTGCATCATTGCGTGTCTTCACGATCGATTTCAACCTACACGGATGGGACGGTAACACGTAGAAAAGACCATCGACCGGTACGTATCACACCACACAAAGATAACAATATGGAAACATTGACAAGATATGACAAGACGAAACAGACATGAAAGGGAGACTGGACTGCGGAGAAAATTCTGTTGCTGATGTTGAAAACTGAATTGCACATTGGAGTGAAGTTAATGTTCATTTAACTTTTTTTTGAAGTCAGCATGGTTTAATAGTCTTTACATTATACTGATTTATACTACAGAGTACATTTTACAGCCTGCAGTAAAGAAGTTGGATCTGCACTTCTACTTTCCTGTTACTCCCTCTCGGGTAGAGCATGTTTGGCCTTCTACCACCCCTGAGTAAACTTAACACAATAGGTTAACTCTCACTGGTGTTCCTAACTCAGCTGTGGGTAGAATCACCCACTGTAGTGAGTTGAAGTAAATCCATGTCTTGTTTGTTGTTACCTGCTGTGGTTTGCAGTGGCAGGGCAGCTCCACAGTGGTTCCTGACAAATATGCTGCGTTTGTGAAGGTGAGGAAGGCAGGGCAGGCTTTTCGAGCAAACACATCTTCTTTATCCTCTGGAGCCTCATAACTCCACACCGTTGGAGAAACGTGGAGAAGGAGGAAGAGGAGAGACAGGAAGGAGGACAGAGGAGACATTGCAGGAGTCTTTGTCTTTTTCCGTACACGCAGCCAAACTCTCAATTACTTACACTATGAAATAATTATGAACGGAACAATTAGGTCACATTTCAAAATATAACGGAATCTGGAATCTGTTGCCAATGGAAACACCACAATGTCCAAGTACAATTTCACTGAAATGAGAACAAACTCACTATTACAAGTGTTTACATTAAAGAATCTGTTTACATTCATCCCTTTCATTCTCTTCTGTTGTGATTTCATGTACTCGCTTACTCGCTTTTAATTTTATTTTGAAATATTTCAGTGTTTTCTTGTTTAAGCACTTTGTTTTTATTTCTTTCTGGATGTTCCTTCCATGTCTGTGAAGTACATTGAATTGGCTTTATGTATGAAATGTGCTATATAAATGTACTTGCCTTGCCTTACATGTCTGCAGCGCATGTCCTTCACCTTCCATTATAGTGACAAGATGAGAGTGGTACAAACAAGAAAAATATAAAACATGCTGCTTTGTTCCTGCTGTAAGCAGGGAAGCAGACGGTGCAAAATGCACTGAGACAGATAAACCATGGAAATACAGATACAGTAAAAGAAAGAATACTATACAAATACTATAGCCACACATAATCATTTAGCAATAAAACTTAGCCTGTATAAGTTAATTGCAATAGACAACCATAAAATACAACAATCTATGAACTATAGGGTCCTGTAGATGGAGACGGTGATGTAGTAGAAAAAAAAATCCCCAATGAAAAGAGATAGAAAATAGATAGAAAGTACATTGACAGTAATTATAGGTGATTTAAAGTGCATGGCAATATGAGCTGTGAAATTGAGCAAAACCTGAAACAGCGAACAGAGCATTAGAATTGAAATGAACTATCCTCTGCTCCCGTTATGAAGTGTTGAACGCTGTGATTTCTCCAGAGACTGAGGATCTCCCGAGTCTGTCTGATGAGCAGCACTGTGACAGAAGACTGATTTAATCTAAACCTCGGAATGTTCTTCACATCTCCGAGCAGCAAGTCCCCAAAACACACCTTTAGCAGCAGCAGAAATAATCTGCTTCAGGAAAAAAAAAAAAACAACAACAAAAAAAAAAGCGCTGCCTCGGTAGAGCCCCACACAGCCTTTAACCCACACTTCAGAGTTTGAGTGTGAAGGTGAGCTGTGCTTCCTCGGCACTTCTTCACACGTCTGCTGCAGGCAGTTGCTGCTGGAATATTACAGAGCACAACTAAATGAGAGCAGCGAAGAGACATTCTGCTGTCAGCAGCCTGCAGCACACAGAGAGCTACACAATATGTCTACTGACCAACAACATGCCTGCAGACACAAACAACACTCTGTATGATGCAAGCTGCTGAAGGCAGCACCAGCAGATCACATCATAACACAGTGTGAGTTTATGCTCATGTGGAGCAGGGACGGAATGTTGGTACAGTAGTTTCAGAAACTAATACTCAAAACATCACTAAACACGTCAACATTTCTGCCTAAACACAATTTATGTCTAAACCTAAGCATAAAAAAAGTTAAATAGCCTAGTTTTGGGTAGTTTGAACTTTCAGACTAATTACAGTAAGTTATGCAAGGCTGATATCAGATGCACGCTCATCTATCAAGGGAGAAGCAGCACCGAAGATGACGACGGCAGGATGTCTTAGTCTGCTACGGTCCTCTCCCAAAGCCGCAGTGTGAAAGCAAAACTAGTAGCATTGGATATGGATCTTAGCTGGTCAGCAGAAGCAGGTATTTATTTTTAATAGTGATGTTATTCAAGTCTCTACACTCACTGCATGAGTATAGAGTGCAGTCTTTTGTGGACACAAAGAAAAACCTGGAACCACTGGAGAGGATGATGGTCTGATAATGCCAAGTGCTATAGGGAGTCATTCAAATGCTCCTCCGTGGCCTCCCACTCATAGTGTAATAGGTTTCTGAGGCAATTGGAGGGAAGAGAAGCGTCAGGAAAGAGGTCTATAGCACAAATCATAAAGAAGACAAGGCTCCCGAGTCTTGAAGAACTTGTTTACCTCTCTGACAGCTCATCCGTTTGCGCCGTGACATTTGTTTCATTGCCTTTTTAAACAAAATGTCTCTTTAACTGTATGTGGAACATATTTACCCCCCTTACCTGCTGTAAATAAAGCAGGAATCATGACTCACCCAGAAAATACATTTAAATATATTACTGTTGGTCTTCTTTCTAAACATCATCACTTTTAACATGCCTGCTCCACCTCCTCATTTCTCTCCCTTTGTCCTTTTTCTTTATGTTTCCTGCCCATTAGCTGTAGCATTGACGTAATACCTTTTACCATCCACTCCTCTTTCTCCAAAACTCCCTATACCACATCCTCATCACCTCCCTTGCAGCCTTTTATTCCACTCATCTGCTTTAAACTCTCTTCTCTCCATCACCCATTAAATTAACCCTCTGCTCCATCTCAACAGCTCAGCTCCCAGGTTTCTCTCTAAACAACTTCTTCCCCACCTCCTCCTCTTTCTCTTATCGACTCAATCTAATCTCCACCACTGTGAGGCCGCATGCTGAGTACATCCATTCCCAGCCTTTTTCCCTGTGTCTCAAACCCCCCCCCCCCTTTCACAAAGATTCATTAAACACCCCATGTTCTCCTTTTCCTACAGGAGGAACCATATTTAAACTAGTTTTAATATTTCACTCACTATGTTTACACGTGCACTAATATTAAGAAAATGAATCACAATGTGTTTATTAATATTTAAACCAAACCCTAAACTTTTATTGTCTAAATCTAAAAACAGGAGTCAGGATGTGAACTCCAGTCCTGGATTTGATATATCCACCATCCCATCCATCACACCTACCTCCTGTCTCTTGAGGAAACGGTAAACATTAGTGGTCATTTTAGGTTTAAATCTTTTTTTTTATGTTTGAAGTAGAAATGTTAAAAATAGTTCCTTTACTAGAACAATGGCAATGCAGCCATTTACTCAAAACCCTGTATTCCATGATGCAATTCATGCTTCATAAAATTTACAGGTTAGTCTTTAAAATTAAAGCAGTGTTTCACTGTCTACGTGTTACGTCTGGCTGCTATAAATGATGCTTAAATAAAATATAAGGTACCAAACATACTATTCCTCCTGACTCTCCTCTGCCCTCTCTTTCTCCTTCAGCCATCCCATCCATGAAATCACAGCCTTTACTGAAGCATTAAATGCATTTCACCCCCTGTATTCCCCCTCCTAAATTTATCTCCCACTAAACCTCTTCTTCTTTTGCACAAATCCTCTCCTCGCACAGCTTTCCACCACCACATTGATCATACAGTGCAACCCTTTACAGACATGTTTATATAACTGGCATTTACGCACCTCATTTATCTAATCTAAGTTAATATGCAACCTTCTCCTTGTTGCAGCTCTGTGCTCTCTGTACATTTTCACCAAAATTTGAAATGTACTTTCAATATAAAACAAAAATCCTTGTTTGTTGAAAAATGACTGTAGTATCATATATCCTCTCAGCATCTTGCTTTTAATTAACATATTAAAGAGCTATCAAACCATGTTTTTCAGCAGAAAACCGAGGTGTATGGGTATTTAGTAGTGTTGTTGATTAATTCAGGTCCAAATCTTGACATTTTTGTGTGAAGTGTTTGAATTCTACATATTGTATCGTGTATAGTGACTGCCCTTTACTGGTTGAAACCCAGCTATTGGAAAAAAAAAAAATTCTATTAACTGATCAGGTAGCAAGCAAAAACGAGCGTCTACCGCCTACAGCGTGGAGAGGGGGATTACTGACGAGTGGATTGAGGCAGTTGCGTGGATTGAGTAGTGATTGAGTGGTTAGATCATACTGTTGGCATGTTTTATTTTAGTGTAATTTTTATAGTTTAGCTGTTTATAGTGTTTAATAGGTCAGTTAGCAATTTCAGATAGTCGCTAACCTAGCTAATGGCTGGTGATACAACAAATCAATCGGATTGATTGAGGCATTACCAGGCTAGCTGAGAAACTGTATCTCTAAACACTTGCATCAAGAGGGATCTCAACCAGATAAACCACCTCAAGTGGCTCCTCGCAGTGTGGAGGAGCAGCAGCTCTCCAAGGCCCTGGTGACCAAGTACCTCAGTGTATCTCATACAACCTTCAGAGGAAACTCACTTCTGCTGCTTCTATCCACAAATGCCCACAGCTTGTGACAACAGGTGAGGGTAGGAACCTTGATTGACCAGCAAATCAAGAGCATCGCCTTTTGGCTCAGGTGTCTCTTCAGCACAACAGACTGGTACAATGTCCACATCACTGCAGATGTTGCACCGATTCACCTGTCAAGTGTCCTGCTCCGTCATTCCCCCACTCGTGAACCAGACCCCAAGATATCTAATCCTCCACTTGAGTTGCTGCATTATCATTTTAAACCGGTTTGAGTGCCTGAGTGATCTGAATTTTTCCATTAGGTTTTCCTAGAGCAAGCTGGTCTTAGGTGAGGGGCCGGACTAAAACAATATGGGAAGGACCTCAAGGCATCAGGTAACCTCACTCAGATCAGGGACACCAGGGCCCCACCCTGGAGCTGGGCCTGAGGGGCTTGTCATGGAGTGCCTGGTGGCCTGGTCACCCTTTGAAGATTTTAAATGACATGAAAGGAAAAAGTAATATTTCAAACTTCTTCTCCGAATGTAATATATGTCAATGTTAAACAGAAAACCGGCATTTTTCTGTTAGAGATTCCCATTAGCCTTCGCTAAGATTTGATTCTCTCTGTCTAATATTTAATTCATGAGAGTGTTTGCAATTGAACATCAAGAGCAGAGCTTTTTAAGACTTTGGATCAGACAATCAGACTTCAGTTATTGATCTGGCCTCCCTCTGCCTTTTATTCATTACCTCCAACTATTCTTTTAGATTCAATGAAGGCAGTCTAGAGACAAACTCCAAGAGTCACCTTTACATGTCAGCAGGTAGTCTCAGAAAGAGCTGCTTTAACTTTGAAGCAGCATTACCATCAGGCTTTGTTTGCTGAATTTAAAGTCTACAATTGGGTTTGGATGGGCAGGAAATCTAATCTGTATACAAAACAGATGACAGTAAAGAAATATATAGCACCTGCACCTGCCCCGGGTAGCTAAATCTGGAGCTACAAGATTTTAAATGTTTGCAGGCCATCAGTATGTAAGATCATCAGTACATTAGTCTGTTTGAAAGTAGGTTCCATGTGATGAATTTTATTGATGGTCCTGATTAAGTACATGTGGGACCGATCTCATCCAGTATAGGCACTGGTATTTAGGTAGTTTGTGTTGCCTTGCGCAGTATAGTTTTTATTTAGTTTTCCTTATTTCACTTAACAAATAATTTTGTTCCCTGATAATTTTAGTTTTAGGCCTGTTTTTTGTTAACAATAATAACTTTGGAAAGACCAGAGAGTCTAGAAGAAATGTGATACAGAAACATTTCCATCTGAAGTATCTGAAAGAGGCAAAGCTGAAAAGTCAAACCCTCTATCTTAATGGCTTCAGTTCTTCACCACCATGCACACTACTCAGATCCAAACACAGTCGCTCGTTGTTGGCCGCTGAGCTGCTCCACTCGAGCATTTGGCAGCTGAGTGTCTTCGATCAAAGATGGCTCAAGAGGAGCTGTTGAAGGAGGAGGAGGTGTTACTCATTCATTCTCTACACTCAGAGTTTCCCAGCTGGTCCTGAAGAGTCGGCTTCTCGGGGGATTTCATTTGCTCTGATAGCAGGCCTGAGGAGACTCTGACCCACGAACTGATCTGACTGTCTGTGGATGGACTGACTGAAATATCCCCTGGATATTTAAATTCCACAGTGAGAAATCCAAATGCTTTTATGTATATCTCCATTTAATGGCATTAAATTAAAACTTTCATGAATGCTTCATGTCCAAAACCCAACTCAGCAGGTCCTGTCTTTCCATTTTAGCTTTCCTAGCAGATCAAGGTCAAAACAGAATGTCAACTTGATAATAACAATATATGTGTTACTGGCATATTACCATGGGATTTGTTTCATTTGATGATTGCCTTTGTGTTTCCCAGAACATTAACCATTGTATTTGTTTAAATGACCTCATGATCTTTCCTCTTATGAAACTCCTACATGAAAATGTTCAATGGTTACGGTTACACAGTTACATAAACACTATGATCAAATACCAGACTAACTTCCATCATGATTTTCATCATGTTGAGAATATTGCAGAGCAGTAAGTGACTCTCAGCTAACGCAGAAACAATTTTTGATTACTGTTGCCAGTGTCATGCCAAAAAGTGATGTGGTCAAATGACTAGGGAATCGGTTCTAATGTAGAGTCATAAGGATAATTAGAAAAAAAAAATCCCTGTATAAACAGAAGATCGGGTTCCAAAAGAAATATAATAAACAAGTGCCACATTTGGTTGTCATTATTTGAGCAGCATTTAATGAGGCAATAAATGCAATGACTTGATTGTTTATGCTGTAAGTGCAAAGACAGCATTTATCAAGATTTTATCCAAACTAGTTTATAGAGAATAAGACACTGTTTATGTCCTCCTGGGGAGAAGAAAGAAGACAAGGACTGTAAGTTCAATCAGTTCCTTGCATCATAAACTGGTCATGCAGTTCTCTGAATTACTAGCAATTACAGCTAAAAATGTGTTTTATGAAGTCATATTGGGGGAAGTTTTATGGGTCAGAGTGAACGTTTGTGCTAAATTTGAAGACACTTTCTAAAAGCGATCCTAAGACATTGCGCTCACAAGGATGGACAGACATGAGGTCACAGTGGTCTTTACCTTTGACCTTTGGCCACCAAAATCTTTTCAGTTCTTCCTTGCATCAGAATGAAAGTAAGTTTGTGCCAAATGTCTCGACATTCTGCCAAACCATTCCTGAGATACCGTATTTTAAATCTAAAATCGTGACGGACGGACACCTTAATGCCCCATGAACACATTTAAATATTCTACAATGTACATATGTTCACCCACTCAAAGTAAATATTGCTACCAGAGGTGGCAAAAGTACACACATTCTTTACTCAAGTAGAAATACAGGAATAGAAAGTACAGATAATTGTTTAAAAAAGGACTCATCAACTTCTTTACTCAAGTAAAAGTAATGTAAATGAAATCTACTCACTCAGTAAAAGTAAAAAGTATTTCTACATTTCTACTGGCTGGTTCTGTGCAAAGCTAAGTGATGCGGTTTGAACCTGACATCATCCATTAGTTATCCTGGTCTCAGCTCATTAAATAGACGAGGTCCGTGGTCAAGTCTCCCTCCCCTCGTCTGTTTTGTCTTATGTCTTTTACATCGCTATATCTGTCCTGTGTGATATGCTTATTTTCCCATCCATGAAAGCTGAAGTCGGTCTTGATGCAAAATAAATCATTGACAATCCCTCCCTGAATGCATCCTGATCAAAGAGGTGGTTGAAGTGCCCCCATCCCACCCTCAGCACTGTTTTCCCCTGTAGTACAACTGAGGGTCTGTGAGGGAAACGGGTGAAGACACCACCGTACTGGAACAAGTGCATTTCTGCCCTTTGTCTCACCTCAACCAAGAACTGCTCTCAGGACCACCATATGAGGAACTTAGACAACAGCACGCAATCAGTGCATCCTTCAGTACTTATTTGTGGTTGCACTGAGGATCTGAATGAGTAAGCAGCAGGAAGACAATCTGTTTATATGCATTTTGCTGCACAACAGAAAGAAAGTTTTATGGTTTAATGATAAAGCTGTTTATTTCAGCTGGAGAAGCTACAGAGGTGCTGTTAGTGGGGGACAACTATGTGTCGGTGATTGCTCGTCTGCTGGCTGCGTAACTCTGCTGAGGATGAATCCTCCATAGTGTCGTTATGAGAGTCCATTAGATTTGATGGAGTTGGTGCAACTTAATAGAAAACAGTAAAGTGTTGGAAGGAATATTGCTTCCTCCAACATATACTAAAGGTTTCAGTTTGAAAACTGTTTCCTGAACCAAAAGCTGTGTGTATGGTTCTTAAATATTTGGTATGCGTTTTTGTCATAAATCTCACTACCATACAAAACACAATCCACAAAACCTAGTTTTATTTAGATTTTATGTACTTTTATTATGATCGCATGTACTGTTTTTATTTTCCTGGACGTTCCTTTTTATTTATGTAATGCACAATGTATTTCCTGTATGTATAAAATGTGCTACGTAAATAAACTTGACTGTCTAAAGATGCGAGCTACGCTGCAGTGTGACGCAGCTCAGGTCGACTGAAACAAAAGGACTGGCCCCGCCCCCTTTATCTAGGCAGAGCTCCGATCAGGACGAAGAGTTGAGATGAACTAATAACTTAGTAATGTTTTGACAGAATGTCACAAAATTTAACGTTCAGTTGTACATAATGATGGACTGCAATGATTTCGGTGGTCAAAGGTCAGGGTTGTTGTGACCTCATTTTGGCTTTAAGTGTCACTAAATGAGGGAACTGCGTGAACAGCGTGTGATAGTGGATGCATCTGACTGAACTTTGGGTTCTTGTGTTTTTTGTGTGTGTGTCATGAAATTTGCTTCAAAAAAGATTATCTTCCCGAAGCACACCTCAAGGTTTTCATAATCATCCAACTCAAAGAAATAATCATGAATGGAGGACATTTTACAAAAGAGTTCATCTCTTATGTTCTCATAGACGGGACTGAAAAACCCCCCAAAATAAAGCTGGAGTTCAGGAGATTCAGAAAATGCACCGATACATAAATTCTCAACATAATACATTTACTTGATGAAATGCACTTAAATGAATGTAATACAAAACGTTGTGGCTAGTGGATTTTTTCATCTCCTCGTCCCCTTGACCAGAGAGTCAACATTTTCATTTCAGACACCGCTTGTCGCTGTTAAACTTCTGTGTCTTGGAGTAAGTGTGTAGTCATTACCTTTTGTCATGGATGTGTTCAGAATACTGACGCTAACGCGCTATTGTTGTTTGTCTCCTTGTATTTTTTTGTTTCGTTTTCCTTCCAGAGGTTTGGAAATCACGTGATCCCAAAAAGTGTAATTTTGTTTTTTTTTTTCCAGCTAATTTCACACTGAGATTGATTTAACATCTCTTATTGACAATCAAAGCCCCTGTCTTTATTTTGTCCTCACAAACACACAAACACACACACAAACCTCCTGACAGATAATCACTATGTAACACAAATGTCAATTTGAAAAAGGTCAGCAGATGTTTTTTTTTCTGCAGAGAGGGGAGAAAATGAGTGTTGCGGCTCTCTATCTGTGTCTGTATTGCCTTTAATCTCCTTTCTATGGCTCTGACTCAGTGTAGAGTTTGGTTCACTTATTTGAGTCGGGACCGCTGCAGTATTCAGGTCGACGTGGAGGCTTTTAAGGTCAGAGGCGCTGAGTCTTACCTCAGAAAGCTTTAGATTTTTATCTGACACTTGCACCATTTTCAAGTTATTTCAGAGTCAAATGAATACAAGACGAGACGCCCCTTTACGGTTCTTTGTGACTGTTTACACACTTGTTGCGGAAATTGTCTCATCCTGTCAAACACTACACGCGACACTTGAAGCTAAACATTGTTTTCCACAATGATCCACACAAGTACCAATCGAGTCTTTCAAAGCAGGAACAACGCACTGATACAACGCACAGAGCACTGTCTGTTCTGTGGATATTTTGGTCTCATACAGGCTGCAGCGAAGACTGTTTCAGCTGAGTACATCGACTCACATTTCAATGAACACAAATACGCAAAGCTTACTTCTTTTGCAACAAAACACAAAGGAGTTTGTACTTTTGGCTCCTTTGTTTAAAGTTGATGCTTTTGTCTAAGCATTCACTCTCAGTTTGTGGAATGTATTGACTCAAAAGCACAAAATTGCCAAGAGTTTTTCAAGAATTGTTTGCTTTTGCTAGAGATGCAAAACCTTTCGCCTGTTTGGTGTGGAGGTTTTGTGTGGAGTTTAGCAAAAAGAGCCAAAGTTTCAAAGTTTGCGCCTAAGCAATCCAGAACAATCGCAGCTCTAATGCATAATAATTAGCTTTTCAGATTTGTAGTGGAAGGTCTTCACTTCATATTATTACAGGTCTTTCTAACACAAAGAGAGTGAACGCTGAGACGCAAGCCTCAAAATCCCAACTTTTGTAACTACGCCTCAATCAGAAAAACACCTACAGTAATTGAAAACCAGTCTAAAAATAGACCTCAGGTAACATCACCTCTTTTTGTGAGAACTTCGCAAACTTTGCTTTGAGACCAAGAGGAACAAAGAGAAGAGTAGGAGGAACACGGGGGAGAAAAGAACAAAGAAGGGGACCAGGAAACAGACGGAGAATTATTTCTGACGACTTCAGTGTGATATTTTCTCCGTTTCTTTTGATGTGAATGAGACAATCAAACAGTGTGTGTGTGTGTTGCAAAAATGTAATTTTTCATTAAAGTTTCATTTTGACATCGAAGTGAAATTTCTTGTTTGTACAATGTGTCTAACAATTTTAGCTGATTGAATGCTCGGACAAAAGCATCAAACATCCAAACTATCGTAACACTGCCCTAAACAAAGGCGTCAAAAGTGCAAACGCATTTTCTGCTTTGCACTACAACACAAAACACTACACGCTGCTTTGTTTCCTACGATAGACACTTTTGTTCAGGAATGAAAACTCTTCTGTTCAGGATGCAAAACAAATCTAAAATTAAACACGCACGCATTTGAAAAGACGCATTGAAAAGCAGTCAGTCTGAGCCTCAGCACTAAAAATACACTTCATCTGTGAGAACGTTGGAAACATGAGAGGAAGAGGAATGAGAGAAGGATGAAGACAATAACAAAGAAGGGGACCAGGAAACCGACAGAGAATTATCTGACAATATCACTGTGATACCGTCGCCGTTTTCTGTCCAGGGATGACGTGACTTACTGGATGAGCTGATGTGATTCAAATCCGCGTTGCTGCTTCTTTGAAAGAGTCATAAATGCCATCTTGATTTATCATTAGTGTTTTTATGAGCATTTCAGTTTGTCGTAGATGTGATTGAAGAGTAAAGTGACAGATTTTTAAAAAGTTATTATTTTGGAGCTCTGCGTGTTTGAACAAACTCTCTGCTATGGGCTCTGAATAAAAAGCCTTTTTTTGTTTTTAATTCATAGTGCAGGATAAGTGATTTACATATTACATAGTACAAGATAAAAGGACAACACACTCACGTGCATATACGGTATCTCTAAGTTCTGCTTGACATTTTTAAATTCCCTTCAGGTGTGTTACTGTGTGGATGTGTTTTTGTGTAAGAAAGGAGGGATGGAAACAACCTGATGACATGTAGAATTGTACTTTTCATGATACTTTGAGGTTTCCTCTTGTTTGTCGAGATGTAAAACCAACAAAAAAAAAAAAAAAAAAGAAGAAAACGTTTCATTAAAAACATCGGGGGCTGTACCCTCGGATGCCCGGGTCTAACAACACCGCTGTTTTAATGCCGTTTATTTGGTTTGTTTTTGTTTTATTCCAGGGTGAGACGTGAAAGTCCAGTTTCAGGAACACGTCAGTGAATTCTTTTCTCAGACACCGAAAAACGCTGCACGGTGATTGATTATAGTTTGAGAAAGAGTTTGAGACTGCTGTCATCACTGTAATGATGACAATACGTTCTTTTTATCTTTTCTTTGTACGCTGAAGATGAACAGAAACGTAAACACAACACACATTTGCAACTATTTAGAATTGAGCAAATACCTGGAACATGTCGGTGCATCTCGTTTAAGACGTAACAAAGTGGCATACTATAAGAATGGTTTTGCCTCTCATCAGAGATGGGTTTTTGTCCGTGTTTTGTTTGCATCTCCCTTCAGATGCTTTTCCTTTCATTCACTAATTGCTCTGCTGCCGTTTTAACATGACAGTGTGATTTCCCCAGACAAATTAATGTTAATAAACACGACAGTCACATGAAAGTAACACTAAAAAACAATAATAATACTGACTACAATAAGACTGAACCTAAGTCTTCAGTCTTTCATCGGTGCCTCTCGTCTCTCTGTCCTCTGCCACCTATCGCTCTTCGTTAGTCACACTGCTTCTATTCCTGTTCATGTATGTGCATGCTTATTAATGCATGTCTGATGGGAGAAACGCGTTGTCATGGATACAGATGTGGCCTGCTTCATCTGTACAAATATGTGCTGTTTAACTTCGGTTTAAAGTGTCAGTGTGAAGATGACAAAGATGATGATGATGATGATGATGATGATGCTGGTCTCACAGACGACTGACCCTTCTCTTCTCTGTTTCCTGCAAATGACTTCAGTCTAATTGCGTTACTGTGATTGGAGCGTGGCGTCGGCCTGCTTTTCTCATTACGGAGCCGAGGTCATGCGTGGGACTGCAGCACAAAAACATGCATAACCGTTGCAGACTTACAATGACATTTTCACAGACCTCTAGCGGCTACACATAAGCACGATTTACTCCGATGATTGTCAGCTTTAGCATTAGAGAGATCAACATGTACAGTGTAAAAGAATGTGTAAAAGCACATTGTGTAGCCACAGGTAGGCCGTGGTGAAGGCTACTAAAGCCCGAGATTCATGAGGAGCACCTGAATGCAGCATAAGTCTGTAACCGGTCTCATTTTGCAGTAGTTAATGAGCAGAGTTTTCTTGTGTGTGCATTAAGGACATTACTATTCTGTGATGTATTGTGTAATTTAGCATATTTACTTACAGGTTCCCAACTGAATTGACTGAGGGCTTATTCCTTATGCAGATGGAGTCAACCATTGCATCCTTATATAGGTGATTTAGGATGATAGTGTTACATTATACTGTTCCCAAAGGAAGTGTGGATAGGAACGTATTTTATTTGAATATTTTCAATTGCCAATCTGTTAATATGCAGGCCCATGTGCTAAAAAAGTAGTGGCATCTCAACATATATGCATATATTTCAAGTAAAGCTAATAGAAGCAAGTGGAACGTTTCTTTGTATTAGATTTACATAAAATCAGTGCTATTTATTTACTTACGCTTATTTCAGATACATGCTCCCTGCCGTACGCATGCGCATGTTAACACGTGAACATGTGAACATGTCCGTGTGAACCGTACACCAGCCGTTATCATGTGCTATGTTGGGCAGTTCCAGGAAGGCCGTGATAGGCCTACCTGTTGTTATACGTTGGTGTAAAGTAGTGGTAGCGGATTGAACCACTTGGACAACGGAATCATCCGGTTGACGTTCTAGGAAATCCTGATGAACGAGGCAGTGCAGAGGAGGAGGTATGTCACAGTTGTATGTCAGTTAGGCAGAATAACAGATCGAAGAGCTATTTAAAAATCAGTATCTAGGTAGCTTAAAGGTCACGTGTGGATGACTTGATGACTTGACTTCATGTGGATTTTAAGTAATTAAGTATTCCCGGACTGATTGGCTGGAAAACACGGCCAGAAAGGTCATTGGCCACTGATGTGTTGTCGTCTGCATCTTTAACAACTGAACAACAAACCACCGCATCGGCCATCTGGAAGGATAAGAAAATATCTATATATCTCTAATATCTAATATATGAATCATTTGGTGATCGATGGCGTAAGGTACAGCTACGGCAACTAAGACTAAACTAAAACTAGCTAAATCAGCTTCATTTACCCCCAGTGGTAGTGGTTCATGGTGTACAAGAATAAAGTGATTTTGCACAATAAAGAGTGGTTTTATAAATCATCATATGTATTTTTTTTTAGCTTATAATACCTGGAAAACTTGAACTAATACTAAAAGTAAATGAAAACTCAACTAAAACAAGTCCATTTGTTCAAGTAAAATGTCTTATGTACTGGTAAAATTAACTAAAAAGGAAGACTGAATAAAAATAAAAACTAATGCCCAGTTTTAAATTGTAAGAACAATTCAGTCTTATAATTAGTTAGGACACTTTTCGATAATTTGCTATGAAGTCCAAAGCTTTAGCCTCGATGTTTAATTTCCAGTTGCTCTATCAGCCAATGGGTGAAGGTCACTGTACAGCGGAAATCAATTTGACAACACTCACATTTATCAGTGAGCGTTTTGAAAAGAAAATAAGTTGGGAGTTCACAGCCCTCTGCGGACATCAAAGGTCAAGATGTTGCTATGGAAACGACCCTCTCCTGTCATATGATGAGATGGATGGGAGACGGATAGCAGTGTAATGTTCTCACTGACCTTGTTTATGGATTATCACTTGAGCTGCAGGATACAGATATACAGACAGGTGACAGATTAAGCATCTACACGATGTTCGGTGCAACAGTATGATAGTTTGATGATCAGTACTTGGTCATACGTGGTGGCCTTCACAGTCACCGGATCCCAACCCAGCTGAACTGGGAGAGATTTTAGCTGTGATGACGTGAACTTAAAATTAACTCAACGTGTTATATGAATAGTTTTGATGTTTCAGATTTTGTGTTGAAATCAGGTGCCATTAAAGCTGCAGTGCTCGATCATTTCTTGCCGTCGCTGGACAAAAATTCCAGATTTACCTTTCAGCGTATTGGCCAACTGGTCTGGGATGAAACAAGAATTAGATCTGTATTCG